>CAWYPQ010000420.1:0-72659 GCA_963965965.1 Trididemnum nubilum
CTCACGGAACTAGTGGGAGACCGCAAGAAAAAGGCAAACAGTATATATTATGCCTGTGTGTTTGGAGTTTGTGCAAGTAGTTGAGAAGTATGGCTTATACATCCCACTGTTCTTCGTATTAAAGTTCAACTAAAATTTGGGACTTTCGGGCCAAGTAACAATTTTTGTCTAGAAATAGTGGGCCAAGTTTAATTACTGGCCCATTATGAAACAATTATTAGAGTCAAAACAGTTTCATTAATGGGTCAAGTTACTTAACCAATTTTTCGACAGGTTATATTTCGAAGATTAAGCTGAATAAGATTTCCCCACCAAGTCCATACATGGAGCTTTACATGCAGTTTCTGCATACCTAATAAAAAGCGATTTGGGCCAAGTCGACTTGACCCACTTCAGAATGTGGCGACTCATATACAATCGGTGGATAGCCTAAAAAGCAACAGCAACAAACATACCTGGCGACAAATCGCCGCGTGAGATGAGCATATTGACATAAAGATCATGCGAAAAACATCATGTTCAATCAACTCCGAAAATAATAAGACGAGGTTTTTGAAAGCTTGGAGTTCTTCCAGGTTGTCTGGATTTTCTAAAATAAAACTTGTATAAATATATTAGATTTGATAAATTGTATTTCTGATTAAGAATTACCGGTACATTATTCATCAGACCTACAAAATCTTTCGTATCAAAAAGAGCGAAAGTCCCTCCACCCTAAAAAAAATTCCTGGGTCATAGTTTTTATCAGAAAATATTTGTAATCTTTTAATAGAAATGCCATTGCAAAGTCGCCGAGAACCGCTTTTATTCTGAGTAAAGCTCTTTCGATACTCTTGGCAAAAAAATTGTTCTTTTTCGAATCATCTTGAAATTTAGTCTAGCCATTCTCGTCATAACTTCAGCACAGAGCAAACTGCATTTAAATCAAACCTATGGTTTTTATCTGGAAAATAGGATCTTTGAAGTCTGGGAAGGTATATTTCTTAGAATTGCCGATACTTTTCTTACGTTTGAAGCGCAAACAACGAGTATTTATATTCAAGTATCGAAAAGTAACGCTCACAAATGACTATTCGCATACCAATTGCGAAAGAATATCGCTTTGTGTAATTGTAATTACATTTTATTCACCAAGTTGCCTCGGCCAGGAGACAGCGAAGGAACCTTTTGGTCTTTAGAGACAAACTGCCACCTGCCCACCTGTCTACCACAAACGGTGGAGGCTTTACAATCTCCCTTTTAATGCTGAACGTCCAGCAGGAAATTGCTTTAACTGTAGGAACATTCATGAACTTTAACCCACAATACCGCTCTTCCGAAAGTACAACTGTACAATGTACATACAGTATACCCAGCATAACCGCAGATTTCTGTTTTCACACAATTACTTACTTAATTCTGGGCTTGAGTGTCAAGAAAAGTGAAAAGGAGATTTTGAAAGTGAGGTGGTTGGTAGTTAGTTGAAGCGTTGGCTGGGGTTGTATCCATCAACGAATCAAGCGGGGTGGTTGCTTGCTTGTCATCTTTTCCTTGCTCATAGTAAGACTGAAAATGATAAATTAACATTGATTCCCACGATTGAAACCCATGTTTACGAGGTATGCTAAGTTTAACTTGTTGTTTTTTTGCTTTCATGGGTTGATTTAGAATTGAGGTGTTCAATATTCATTGCTTTTATGAAAAAATAATCATAAATATTAAGTTAGACGTGTGATTCAAAACACCAGTATGACCTTAGTGCAGTGTAATGCGAATTCGGTATGATTGCGAAAAAAACAAAAAACAAACTTGAACTCTCTTTTAACCTAAACGCAAGTTCAGCATCAAAACTGAGATGTTCGAGAGCTTTTATTTCACTCGTCACTTTAAACACTCAAAAATGCATGTCACTGTGATAAAACGCTAAACAACTTACCTGTCTTTTATCCAATAACTTCGCAACCATTGCTGCTCTGTGTTCACCTAAGCGTTTGGTCGTTATAGCCCATTCACACAGTAAAATCACAACAGCATCTTCACTAGATTGTTGCATCTACAACAAAAATGAAAAACAAGTTCCAACATTGAGGTCATTCATGGCTGACAAGATATCAGACATCATAACGACAATCATTTCGCATACAGTTTCTTACTTAGTTGAAAATAATATCCAAAATTTCTAAAATTTGTGAATGCTGCTTCTTCATGAATGACAAAATTTTTCATAATGTTTTCATAATGTATGCACAATTTCTACCGCGCAGGCTAAATCGAGACTTCAAAACTCTTGAAAAAATTAAACAAAATAATTACTAGTTTTTCTAATCTTTTATTCTAAGCCAAACAGCAATTTAATCACTTCATAATTCACTCCCACTATGAGGATAACTGAAACAGCCTTGCCATAGTAAGGTTTTTAAATGTGGTAGGTTTTTCTACCCACCCTGAAGCTTGAGTGAAGGTGCAAAGTCCAAGGGTCTTATAAAATCGGAAGTGAATATTTTACCGTAAAATTTTAAAGTTGAAGAGAATAAAACCAAATCGAGAAATATTTATCGGCGCATTTTTATGAATTTTTTTTGAGGTTCAATATTAGGATTAGAGTTTGGACTAAATCTGAGTTAGAATCAATGCAAAACTAGATCGAAATTTCCGGTGAAATAGTCTCTGACAAAAAATGTCAAATATTCGTACAATTGCCTGAATTAGAACGAAACGATACACAAAAAATTGATCTGCTGCAGCCACATCTCGTCTCTAAAAAGTGCAAATGGAATTTAGTGCACCGCGAAGCAATGTCGCAGTGAAAAAATCTTTTCTGATGGACTGATGGTACAAAATAGCCTGTATGCAAAAATGCTATGCCTTTACCATACCATTAACGCCTTTTTTTTTGTCCAATAAAAAAACTCAACCGTGAGGGAGAAGCAAAAAGCTTAATCTTTGTTGCTACAAATAATTTCGGTCTAAATACATTCTTAATCAGCGCTAACCTGTGCATCATCCATTTCGGAAAGAATTTCATCAAATATTGTGCAGTAAAGATCAAAGAGAGTAGCTTTGTCGATGTTGTGCTTGTCGAGCGTCTCCAATGAATTTAATACCTTGCTGATCGTGTAACCTAGACACACTAAATTGACAAGACATATAAAAATTGTTACGCTGTACAAAAATCACTGAAAATCCACCAATTATTAATTAGTCGAGAGGATTGAGTGCCTGCTACTCAAACGGTAGACTCGGGTTCATTTCCGGATGGACCAAAAAACACTATCAAACTTCACAGCTGCCCTACTTAACGTTCAGCGATAAAAGAGACAGTGTGAAGCCACCAGGCCGTGGGTGAAAACCCGAGGAGTGCTAAAAGACCGAAAGGTATCTTCGCTGTTCCCTGGCCAAGCAGCTTGGAGTACAAAGATGTGATTACGAGAAATTAAAACTGCATTACTCCGTATATGGTACGATGTTACTACGTACGATAAAGTTACCGTAAAAATCTTCATTGAGCGCCACGTCTAATAGAACGTCACTATAGGGGAAAAATTGAAAAATAGAGCGCCGTGGTAGTGAAATAGAGGTTTTACGGTATTCTATGTTGTGGGGTATAGGAGTACAACTATATTACTATATACTACACATTCAACATGACATAAACTGAGTATTTCAATATGTACAGTGTATTTATACGAGTTTACTAAAGCTTGGCACAGTACGAAAGCATTACAGTGCTTTTTAACCCAAAATAGGGATCCCCACTTGTATCGCGATATTATTTTAAATAGATTGTCACATTCAACGTTGTAGTACGGTGGAAATATTTTGTGATACGCGCTGTAACTCAACGTCATTGGTTACTTTTTAGAATCCAGGAATCAATTGCAAATAAAACGAAAAATAAGTACCAGGTATCGTACCAGTTACAGATTCCTGGCAGGTGCTACAAGACCAACGCATCTCAGTGGCACGCGATCGCTGGACGATTTCCTTTTCTTTATCACGAAGAGCATTTCTAAAATAAACTGTCTCACTAATTTCAATACAAACATATTTTTGATCATTTTACCCAACTAGCTAAATATGTTTACGATGGTGTTACATGTAAATCAACGGTCATCAAATAATAAATAAACCAAGCCATCAAAAAAAAAAGAGACTGGCTTATTTGACGATTGGAGTTCTGCATCAGTCTGGTTCGCTTTATGATAAAGACTTGACGCCGGTGCACAGTGCTAACCTAACTATTATAGTAAGTCAAGAATTACGCTCAAATAGGAAGGTAGGTCAGTTTGTTTGCTACCGCACAAAATAAACACAAAACACAACACAAAAATATAATTATCAGAATAATGCGGAAGGAAGACCGCGAAGTGACACAAGTCTTCGAGTCAAGTATGCTTGCCGTCTTCCTCTTCTCTAGCGTTGTCGCTTCAAATGTCAGGGTACCCGTTGATTAGCCAGTGCCCAAAGAAATCGGGTTTAAAGAAACCAGTACCGCCATGGGAAACTAAGCCAGCACGTCGCTGACAAAGTGAAAAAAATCTACTTGTCGAGAAAAAGGCCTTTGAAGCAGAACAAAAAAATGTTGGATAATAGCTTTTTTGTTTTGTTTTTTGTGTTTATTGCAGTAGCATACCTTGCTTGTAAATCTTCCTTTCTCCCTTCCACGTCATCCTTATCAAGTTCAGGCAATGGCAAATTTGAAGGAGGGGTCGGAAGCAAATCGAGAGGGGAGCCACAGGACTTCACATCGCTCGGGGGTGGGTACCAGACAAGAGCTCCCGGACATGACATGACTGTGGCCTGAATGGCACAAGATAAGGTGTGCGCAATTGGAAGTAATTGAGTTGGACACTGAAGCTGGGAGTTTGGCGTGGTAGAATTTGCCTGTTGGGAACTTGAGCCATCGGTCCTGAAACAGAAATTCGTAACGTAATACCAAGTGTATATTATAGATGGTATATCATGAGCAGTATGTTCTACGATTTTATCCTCTTGATGCTAATATTAATAAAATTTAAGATCTAAAAAATTATGGTAAAACATTGCGACTGTGGCTCTATAAGCTAGAGTCTAGACAACACAGTTAGCATGACCGAGAAAAATGAAAAATTTCTACGATAAGTTATCGCACTATCTGGGTTCAACTAAACACTGGTCGTTTGCTGCTTGCTGGCAAGATACTTCAAAGCAATTACCCGTGCTTGGTGGCTTCCAATAAGCAGCAATTAAAGTCAAAAATTAACAAACAAAGCTTGAAAACTAGTCAACTACCAAGCAGCCGTGGATTCTATCACAAGATAGTGCCAGGGTTGCACCATTACTTTCTTTAGCAGAATATAAATGCAATTTAAAAGCGAGTATGTGTTTTAATTACATTTTTCTACAACCGACTTGGCTAGACAACAAAACGACGTCTTTTCAAGCATTGGTTGACTTTACGAGGCGTACTTTTCCTGCCTAGAGGCTCTTAAGAGGAAAACTTCGCACTGATGCCACGCGAATGCCGTCTTTATACTTTAAATAAAAAGAAACAAAATGAAAACCTACCTTCCAGTTTCTTCTAGTTGAGGGGAAGGTGACTTTTCATGAGGCGCTGGAAGCATCCAGTTGAGATGTTTAGCAGCTGCAAACGATAGTCTTCTAGCCAGAAGATGGTTTATCGACGTTTCCTACGTCAAATTGTAAGTAAAATTACTTCACGTCCTTACAACTGCTGAAAAATACGTGGATTTCCGGAAGAACTTAGTTTCGAGACACAATAATCAATCAGATTTTAAAACACAGCTGACTACCTGCTTAACATTTAAATTAGATAAACTGTTGTAATTCTACAAAAGATACTTTTAATTTAATGTTGGCTACACAAATAACAGAGAGTAGCCTACGTTTATTGCAAAAGGTGAAGATAAACAATAAACAAAAGACTTTGAAATGCCAGGTTTGCGGAGTAACATAATTAATAAATCACTTAGTCAGTGTTAAAGGCAAATAGACTAAAACTTTTAGGTACAGCTTCCAAAATAATTAATTTCTGTGTGCAAACGTCAGGTTCCATTCTCATCTATTATATTGCATCAATTACGACTGCTGGCATTACCTACCTCAACATATTGCAGAACAAAAGGCATAAAATAACTAAGTGAAACTTCATTAAATAATGGAATTGATTCAAATTCTTCCACAAATAAGCTTAAAAATTCTTGACGATCGAGCAAACCCTGGTGAAAATATACGCCGAGTTACTTAATGCTTTTTAATACATGCATTGTATAATTCCTAGAGATCAGGCGCACAACCTGGATTTTGCTAAAGGAGGTTTGAGCCACACACAAGTGTTTTCTGCGTCAAAAATGTATCCAGGCGGGCCGAGACATGTTGAGCAGCATATCATGTGTTATGGATGAGGATCTAAGCCGCCGGAAATCATGGCAGTCTGGGGAGCAAAAACTACAACGGCTAGGTGATTTTTGTTTTCACAGTATTTTGATGACAATTCGCATCTTTTTAGAGCAACACGAAAAACTTAACTGCTAAGAATTAAAACTAAATTGAAATAATTTACTAGTTTAGCCCTGAACCAAGTCTACTGACCATTGCAAACTGACTGCAAACAAACTGGCCAAAAACTAACTGACCCCAATATCAGGGTTAAGGGTAGTTGGTGGTCAGTTGATTCGCGGTCGGTTGTCATAGTCATGGACCCCTTTCTGCCCGGTCTACGACTTTTAGGCAAAGGTCGATTAGGCGCCAGAGCCAAATTTTTAATTTTTACAGAAAATTTTGCACAAACATTATTTCTAATTTTTGCGTTATATACATTTTAATTTCCTTACATTTGCCTTTAGTTTTGCTTATGCATAGTAATTGTTTTGAGATTATATTTCGTTCATTTTAGTTTACATTTTCTCTTTATTGTACACAAGTTTTTATGAAGTTTTTGAAACTTAAATTTTTGAGGTTATATTTATAAAAATGGACTGGGGAAAGAGGATGCATGTGATCGAACGAAATGGCGAGGCGTGGTAAAGACAATGACCATACGAAATCCGGCCAACTCCATCGACGGGGACAATACCGGATCAAACATGTGATATGATGATGATTTCATTTTAACATGTTTAGTTTTCGGAAAACTTTATTTCCTAAGCCGGACGTCTGCAACATGCTGCCAGAGGCCCGAAATTCTGTGGTGCACGAGTACATTTAACAGATCGTCAAATCGTGCTTCGAGCTGCTAAATAGCGCTTTTTTGCGCTGAAAGGTAATTAGCGCTACTCACGCTGACAGCAATAGATCTTATAAAATAAATTAATCAAGCTTTAAGAAACTTAAGAACAATAAGTACGCCATGATCTAAACTAATTGTTTGTTTTTACAATTCATGCTGTATTTTTTTGCGTTGTGTACCAGAAAATTTGAAAATTAATCTATAGAAAACGTGAAAATCACAGTCAATAAAAAATTTAATCGCGGCTTAATCTGCTGCCCCCGCAACCCTC
Source organism: Trididemnum nubilum (assembly GCA_963965965.1). Taxonomy (NCBI): domain Eukaryota; kingdom Metazoa; phylum Chordata; class Ascidiacea; order Aplousobranchia; family Didemnidae; genus Trididemnum; species Trididemnum nubilum. The sequence continues at coordinate 7,479 of CAWYPQ010000420.1, forward strand.
ACGGAAAAGCGGGAAATGAAGAAAGACAAACAATAAAATACGCTTTGAAAAATAAACTAATTGTTTTGTTGTTTTTTTTTGCGATTCCAACCTATTTCTTGCGTTGCGCGGGAAATACAGAAATTTGAAATAAAAAAACGGCTAGTTTTTTTATTTGGCGATAACTTATGATAGAGCAATCATATAAAAAATCAAGATATTACGATGCTGGTCAACCGACATTTTTAGTACATTTTTTTCAATTTCTTTCTATTTCTCACGCAACACAAGAAATAGGTTTGAATCGCAAAAAAACAAAAACAGTTCGAGTATTTTCGTAGAGTACTTCATAGCTGTTAATTATTTGTTATGATTTTCACATTTTCGTTTAATCAATTTTCCACACTTCTCGTACGCAACGCAAAAAAACAGTATGAAGCGTAAAAACAAGCATTTTAGTGTATTTTTCGGAACGTATTTTATAGTTGTTAATGTGATTTTCTATTGTCTGCCTCGTACGCAACGCAAAAAGCATGAATCGTAAAAACAAACAATTATGTTTTTTGGAGCGTATTTCATAGTTACTGATTTAATTTTCTACAACTAATTTTTTACATTTCTCGTATTCAATGCCAAAAAACATCATGAATTGCAGAAACAAACAAGTAGTTTACTGCAATATCTTGACGTCCTTCATGGTCGACTCCTGGGAAGCCACGTCAACTTCCACTGGCAGTTAGGTGGCCATAACAACCACCAACCCTGCAGCTCCAATGATATTTCACATTGTAGCTCAAGTCAAGTATGCACAGAGCTGGACAGCGCTGTTTCGAGCTTTTAGCTCTCATCGGCAGCCCTCAGCTATCTTTTTCAAAGGTATTCCCAGCTGAACAAACATCTTGGCCTAACTGGCAAACCTTATGGGCTTGCAACTTTCATGACGTACTTATAGTTCTTACGATTTTTAGAGCTTGATTAATTTTTTCTAAACAATGTATTGTTATCAGCGTGATTAGCGCTAATAATCTGCAAAACAAAGAGATAAAAATGAAAAAAAATGTAAAAATAAAGGAAAATGTAGGGATAGCAAAAATTAGAAAAAAATTTTGTGCAAAAGTTTTTTCAAAATTAAAAATTTGGCTCTTGCGCCTAAAAGTCCAAAAACATAATCAGCCGTGCATAGTTGTCCGGCACCTAATCTTCCGCGCATAATAATCACGGTCCACCTTTAGCCCTCCAAACTTACTGGTCAAATCCAAAACAAGATCAAAAGCTTGCACAATGGATTAAATTTTATCAAGGGACTTGACTGAAAAGGAAGCTTTAATCCCTTGATTGCGTCACTGCAAGAGATAGTAGAGAGCATTTTCGGCACTAATGATCAAGAAATAGACTTAGATTTTCGGTGAAGACTTAGATTCTCGATGGGATTCTCGGTGAAGGGGATCAACAGCGATTATCGTAAGACTAAAATGATGTACACACTAACTACAATTAAACTAGAAATTGTTGGTTGGTTGTAGTGCATATTTATCCTTCTATCACCGGACAGCGTCAGACGCTAACTATCAGACGATCCGAACACTTTTAATTGCAATGACTTCTTCGACACTTCCTGCTTGGAGGAATCCGCACCTACTTAGGAGTTTTCAGTAATCCAATGTTGCTGTGGATTCCTTTGAATTTTTGCCCACTGAATTTGCTGCTTGTTCGAAGCCACCTAGCAGAGACAATCATCGTACAGCGTCTTATCCAAGGACGCAACAACGTGACCAGGGTGAGGTTAAACCCAGATCATACGATCAGGGTCTTCGTAAAAACGACGCCTTTACCCTCTCGGCCACGCTGCCGACACAAGTTGCATGTGCCCCAATGAAATAGCTAATTTTGAATCGAACCAGAGAAAGTATCTCAGTTTAATGGTGGATTATCTAAGACATGCAGTAATCAACGCTGGTACGTCTATTCTACTCGTATACTAATTCAAAACAGTCATAAATTACCTCTGAGTACATGTGGTAAGCCAAGTTTGAAATATATTTCAATTGCTTTTCTAAATCTTCTCGTGATATTGTTGAAACGCTTGAGTTCATGTGGTAAATTGTACCCAGCCCAACCGAACCAATCGAAGCATGAATGTGAGATGGTAGGCCGCCTGCTCCCATCTGACTGCCCTCATTGAGTTTGTTGAGTTGCTCCCTCATAAACCTCCAAATCGCTTGCGTCCAATCTAAAAAAATCATACATTAATGACAAAAAACAGATAGTAGAGCTCTGTTTGATGTGGAGGTAATTCTAGAGCATTTTTTGGTAACAAGTAAGCATAAATACACGCACAAATCTTTTAAAAAAATGTATGTCTATTAGGAGCTACTTACACAATTCTGTCCTTTAATTTGATGCCTAGGAGGACCATAACATAGAAAATAAAGCAGATTTCAGAAGAGCTCGCATTATAATCTAAACTTTCAAAAACTCTTCAAAATTTACAAAGTTAGCGAATTTTGCGACATCTAGCATACTGCACATTGCAGAACTGTACATTGATCAAAGGACTAACAAGCAAAAAACTTACCACTACTTGGATCATTGGTGACCCTTTTTTTGATTTTCGTATCAGTTTGAATAAGATGGTAAGCTGCTGTCATTTTAATGAACCACGTTGCTCGCACCATTGGCACTTCAAAATCTGCCAAACTCTGAATATAACCCAACATCAGTAACAGACCAGTTTCCTTACCACAACGTCTGTTATTGGAAATGTAGCAGTATTCACCTGATCAGTGGTTAAGTCGATAGAGGGTCTACTACTGAAGCAGTAGAATCGGGTTCGATTCCCAGTTGGGTAACACCAAAGACTATAAAAATTGGTATTTACAGCTTCTATGCTAGACGTTCAGCAATAAAAGGGACAGTGTGAAGCCTTCACTGTGCGTGATAGACCCTAGACAGGTGGGCAGGTGGCAGCTTGACTTGAAGACCCAAAGGTTCTTTGTTATCCCCTGGCCAAGGCAACTTTGTGAATAAAGAACAAAGTTGTAATAATTTAAAATTCATTTGGTTGATAAAATGTAATTAAATGCAAACCTTTTTTTTTTGTGAATAACATTGCAACTACAACTCAACTGAGACAAAACTTCACTTTACACTGTCATTTTTCAATGCTGAACGCCAAGCAGGGAAACCAGTGGACACTAATTTTTATTGTCTTTGATTTGACTCGAACAGGAATCGAACCAGAGTCTATTGCTTCAGTAGCAGACGCTTCATCCACTCAACCATTTGACAACAAAACACTTCAGTTGGGTCAAAATGTTGCCCCATATAAAAAACCATATTATTCTACAAAGACTTTCTTTAAAAAGTATTTCTGTAAAATTTTTAATACCTGAAATATGTCTTCTTTTTTGTTAAAAACTGGAACCTTAGTCTTGCACAGCTGCGATAAAGCTTTGTGTGAAGCAAGATCTTTAAACCACCCATAGTGATTTCGAACCTTCACATTGATCACTGGAACCTAAATGATTTTACAAACACTGTATGGTATGTTTCAAAATGATATAAAGTACCTTACATATCATACTAAGTTCAATAGTTAGTGCATTCTGACCAATTTTTGTGGTAAAGAATAATCACAAAGTGAAGCTTGGCCAATTGGGCAGGGGTTTCTCTAACTTTTTTTCACAGCAATGCAATGAAACAAAATATTAAAACACAGGCAATGCAACATATTTCACTTGTAACGAAAAGCACTGTTTTAAATATACACATATAAGCTGTGATTGGTTTGAATTATAAGCAGTGAGTTTGTAATAGATGTTTACCATGATGAATGTTTACAAAGTCTTAGCATTTAACTTTCAGAAATTACTTGAAACAAAATTGTGCTGAAATCCTTTACCAATAATGAAGTCTCAAAATTAATCTTTTAATTTGTAAATAATTAAAGCAGTTACATTATAATTGGGTCTCGAGATATCTATCAACAATACCACAATTGCATAACAAAAAATTATTTTTTTTATGTTTATGAAATTTTGAAACTACCCTGAATTTCATTTGCATTAACTAAACTGATTCAACCACTAAGAATACAATCCTTGAAAAATTAAAACAATGCACAAAGATGTTGTGACACCCAGTGTTCTCTATAAGCGCAAAAAAGTGCAAAATTTTTTCCGGCATTTTCGCACTGAATTTTTGCGAAGTTTGGGGTTTTATTTCCCACCAAAAACCGTAGACAGCTGCGGTTCTTGGCACCACGTCCATCTATGTAGCACGAAACCCATAGAAAACTTGAAGATCTCAGGCCAATCACCTTTTTTTTTTTGAGAATGTCAAAAAATCCGAGAAAAGATGTCTCCGTCAGCGCGATGACCTTTTTTTTGGAGAAAGGCAAAGTTTTGGCAAAAAATTTTTACACCACTGATCGAAAACACCTCAAGAGCTGTGGCATTTTTACATTGAGATGAGAACTTTCGCACTATTTCTGGCATTTATGCAGGAGGTAAAAAGTTAGAGGAAACACTGGTGACACCAGTTAAAGAACCACGGCAAAATAATAAAATCTTTCTGAGTAAATCTTGAACTTTCAGACCCAAACTGAATCTCTAAATCTGAAGTCAATTGCAGACAACAACACAAAGTGCTCACCTAATAGACAACCGAGAAAAAAAAGAAAAACTTTTCAACTTTAACATTAAATTTGCATGCAAGCCATCAAGGCTCTTTGAAGTGCTAAACACTAAATTAGATAAAACCATCAAAATCAACATACTACAGATAGTCATTTTAGTAACGCGTACAAACGTGTCCACTGCCAAGCACGCTTACATCTTGGTAGCAAAAAATAGTCCAGTACAGCTAACACAGTCTATACCATTTACCACAATACAAAAACAAGCTGCAGTAACTAACCAAAAACTAGATACTATACTATCTATATTAGCTTTCTTTTGCAAAAAGCTGCAGGTGTAACTCTTGAAAGTGTTTCATAGTTTTTTCAATTCCATTTTGGTTTTCTTATACAATAGTTGTTATGAAAAAAGGATACACAAATTCTTGAATTGGTACAGACAAATAAATTATATGAACACTTGTAAGGTGTAAAGATAGCATCAATTAAGCTGTCTTTTTAAAGGCAATTCAAAATAACCTTCAGAGGTAAAAAACTTTGTAATACTTACAAGAGAAAAGTTATCCTTAGTAAGAAGCAGTCGTTTTTTACCGGCGTCGTTGTAATGTGCTGACCACCTGCTTTTGAGTCAAAACAAATGAAAAACTATGATTGAGCTGAAAAGCAAGTACATATCTTTAGAACAGAAACGGCATTGCACTGTAGCATATTACATTTCTAAACATTACCAATAAAAAATAATGGATATTAAAATTCAAAGATAATGTCATGGATTTAAAAATTTTTGCAATTTTTTTAGCTTTGATTAGTTTAAAAAAATTCAATTGAATCAGAACTGATACGCAAAGTCTTTTTATTTTAACAATAAAAAGAATAGCAAGCTTTGATTCCTAAAACTTGGTTGTCAAGTTAGAAAAAATGCTTGCTTGGATTGGAATGATACACACCACATTTGCTTTCATGTCAGGCAAATGTACAAATTCAAAAACATTTTTCAATCATTTAAAAAAAATTACAATTTGGTCATTTTGACGATTGCAAGCACTATTTTGGAGCTTGCTTGCAAATTTTTTTCAATCAGTGAGACCACTATGAGTAAACTTTTTATGTCATTCACAAAATACTTACCTCAATAACTGTTATATGACCCAACTAATAAACTTAAGTATAAATAAAAATGAAGTTTGACAACACCACCTAATATATATTTTGTTCTATTTCAACCAAATATTAAATAATAATTAATCAAGTACATACCTATTTTAATGAAAATATTTTGATTTTGTGTTTATGATTGACCTAAATTGCATAATTTTTAAGGCTCAAATCTGTAGTGATGCAAGGATGGATCATGCAAACTTGTCACTTGCTTAAGCATAACTCAGCAAGCAATAGCATGTTAATTTTTGATTTGACAACTTCAAAGGGCAAATTAGGAAACTTTTCTCTTGATGCCCAGGAAACACTTAGTAGCAGCATTATAAGTATCTGACCTCAAGGTTATTACCATCGTAAGTATTGAAAGTCCAATACAATTTTTAAAAGCAGATAAACTGGGGGCCATCATAAATTAGACCAAAACTTCACAAACAGGGAGCTATCTAAGATGAGGTTAAAATGTCATCTCTTCTATTGATTTAGTACGTTGTATGTTTCCATCATACTGACTGAGTTACAAACAGCAACAGAAAACCAGTCTACAACTTTTATGCACGGACATTTAGGCACCACGACTGTTAGATGCCAGGACTATTATGCACCAGGACTATTGGGCACCTAGATTTTTTGGCACCAGAGGTTTTTTCAAAAAAATCTTTTTCACAAAAAAGCAAAAAAAACAGTTTTTTTACAATTTTTCATGTGAAACTTTTCATGCAAGCGCTATTGTTTAATTCATCACGCTCACTGCATTTCCTTCAATAATAATAAAAAGATAGATTAAAGATGCATCAAGAAGAGCTCTTTCAATACTGCACACAGTGCTGTCAATGAGGGTAGCCTTCCGACCTGTCATTTCACCTCATTCTTAAGGGGTTTGAGGTAACGACAAACTCTAGAGAGACTCAACAATTGGACCTCACCCAAGGTCCGAGCCAGAGCTCAGAAGTCAACAATTTATCAAAGCTTCTAACCTTGTCCTCTGCCAACTAAAAAATTTGTGTACATCTTAAAGATTGTACACAAATGATACTCTCTCTTCGTTGATCCTTTTTCTGCCAATCACTGCTCGACTTTTTTTCTACACCTGCTTTTTTCCCTGTGCTTTCTATTCTGACAATTTTTCTTGACAAACGTCAGATGAGAAGCTTTCAAGATATTGCCACTTTAATCAAAGTAAACTTTGTTGTCTGAAAACCTTTTTTTTGGAAAAAGCTATTACTTGAAAAAAATGTCTTTGAAAATAAAAATAATGCTTTTGAAAAAAAATCTTTTTGGAGAAAATACTTCGTTTTCAAAAGACAATTTTTTTGGAGCAAAACTTTTTTTTGGAAAAAATTTTTTTTCATCTCTGACATGTAAAAGTCCTGGCACCTAGCACCCAAATGTCCATGCCTAAAAGTCACAGTCCAACAAAACTCATTGTAAACCGACATTATGATTTCACATGATCACATTTTTCAAATTTGTACCAAACCTACCTTATTGCTGTCAAAGTTGTGCGTATAGTGAGCACTAGAAAATTCATCGGTGGAATTGACATTTGAAATAATATGTTTAAAACCATTGTTTAAATTAAACCCATTTAATTCATCTTCTCTCTGTTTTGTCATCTGAAACAAAAAAATTTAAGACAGATTAACAGAATGCAAGAAACAATTTTCTTTCTTATTAAGAACAATGTTCTAAGAAAATTAATAATAAGCTATAGACTTTAGAGCCGTCTCGACCCTGTTGGAGACGTAGCCATTTTAGGTGAGCTACAAGGAGAGTAGAGAGCTAACTAGCCTATCATTCTTCTGAGAGATGTAAGATAAGATTTGTACTTTAGTCGGTAAAGATTTGATTCCTCCAAATAGTTTCATTTGGAAAAGATTTAATTAATAGCTTTAGCTTCATTGGGTAAAGATTTTTCAGTTAAGACTTAATTATTTTGTTAGCTAGTATATCGTTCTTCTGAGAGATGAAAGGTAAGATTTGTATTTTAGTCGGTAAAGATTTGATTTATGGAAATAGTGTTATTCGGTAAAGATTTAATTTCATTGGGTAAAAATTTCTCAGTTAAGATTTTCATATTTTGGCTTAAACTGATTGAATGATGGGTAAAGATTTATGTATTACAAACATAATCGGTAAAGATTCATTCATTGATTGAGGAATTGGTAGAGATGCATGTTTTGAAGATTTTTATCACTGGTGATATTTGTCCTTTTGGTCTTGCTAGCCTTATTGATGAGCCCTGAGATTGGGTGAAACAGCTGTCTAAGGCATGCTATTGGTAACTATTTTGAATTGAACTGTTATAATTATCTCTTGTAACATTGTGATAACTAAATATTTTTGGAAAAAAAAAGGGGTTGTGGTCTAGTTAATTTGTGATTCCTTGCCATTCTACGCTCAAGTTTGTACCTGTAGTCATAGCTATACTAACAAGGAATAAAAGATCAATGTCGATTCTGAAACAGAAGTCTTAGGCTGTTAATCAAAGGTTTGATTGTGCCTATAAGACTCTGGAATCTGGATATTGTCTATAGCTTACTATTAATTTTCTTTCTGTTAACTTACAATGTAATTGTAAATTGTAATCAATGTACCATTTAAAACATTTATCTATTGTAACAGAACCAGTTTGAATACAATTTAGTGTTAGGAATATGCAACATCATATTATGCCTTTCAGGCTTGAGTTTAGCGAATATAGTGATATCAGACATTAGTCTACTTAGCAATGTGCAGTTAAGATGGTCAGGTCAAACCATACCCAACTGTCATTTCCTGGTCAAGTCAAACAAAAGACTTTAAAAATTGGTATTCACAACTTCTTTGCTTCTGGACATTCAGTAATAAAAATGATAGTGTAAAGCCTCCATGGAGCAATTGAGCATGGTAGACAGGTGGCAGTTTCACTCAAAGACTAAATAGGCCTGGTCCCTTAGCTGCCTTCCGACAAAGGCAACTTTGAACTTGGTGAATAAAGATGAAGTAAACCATTAATCACATGGTACCTGAGGATAAACATCTGGCGGCCCAAGTCGTCGCTTTAAATTGCGTGTTTCCAAAAATGAAGGTGCAGACATTTCTAAACTTGTTTATCACTTCAGATTCTCACTTGAAAGATAGAAATAAAGATTACAAAATTGTCATTCAAAGGATATTGTACCAGCATCAATTCAATATCAAGTAAGTTCACCATACACTGATACAGTATTAAAACAGTGTGCTGTCAAGGCAGATAGGTCTACCAAAATTGGTGGGTTAGCCTAATGCAAGGCTACTTCATCACAATTTAATGGGTATATAAGGAATGATTACACCACTACTAATCCAATGATACCAGATACTAGCCTACCTGCAAAATCCATAATCTGTAATTTGCTAAGCTGTAAGGTAATTAATATCATGTTGAAATCTGAAGTCAACTGAAATAACACTTTGCAATCTTGATGCTTCAACAAATTTACATAAGCCTAATTGAATAATGAGCTAAACTCATAACAGATAATATTTGATGAAAAATCAACTCTATATCTAATGTCAAATACTGGTATAATTGTGCTTTGCTTTGACTAATACAGAATAGGCTATCTGATATTAACGCCAAGCCAAAGTTGGTACTTACACTTTTTTTATACCAACTAGTAATTTTGAGTTGAGGCTGGCTGTTCTTAATTTTTTGCCAATTTTAGCCTCATTTGTTCTTAAATCTAAAATTTTGAGAGTATTGATGTCAATTATGGCGACTATGTTTGTGAAACTGTTTTATTTGCAATGCTTTGTCTGCGTGAGCAAATGCTTTTTTTGTGGCATCACAAAATTGCAAAAGCAAAAAAGCAAGCATTTTCATTATTAATAAATGATAGATAGCCAAACACATTTTTCGTTGCCAACGCAATGTGCAACAGCACACCATAGTCTCAGAATTGTAGCAACTTTGCTTGTAAATGCCAGAAAAACAATGAAATTCAGATTTTTATTTTGAATCAGTACAGAATTCAGTTTTTTTTTTATTTGAAATTTATTCTTTTTGGGTTGTTCTTAAATCATTTTCTGTTAGTAAGGCTCACATTGTTCTTAAATTTTAAACAAAAGTGAGCCTTGTGTTCTTATAACAAAAAATCAGTGCAATGGCTTACATGACGAGCCAAGCCAACTGACCGCGAACAAACTGACTGCGAAGCAATGATTTTGTCACAAAGTGAGGGTTTGGGCAAGATGGCTCTGGGGATAGTAAAAATATATTTAGGATCGCCCTTCTCAGCCAATCGGCGTTGTTCGTGGTCAGTTGTCGTGGACCCTTTTCATGATTGACCAGTGACATACACCAACAAAATATCGAAAAGGACACACAGGGTAAAGCCTCCATCTGTCAGTGTGTGTGGAAAGCAGATCTAAGATGGGTAGGTGGCAGCTTAACTCAAAGATAATAAAGTTCTTTCACTCAGCTCTGGCAATGTTCACTAGTCAAAATTCAGATTTTATTTATTTACACTACATTTAAACACTTCACAGATAAATACTAAAAGTTGGGAGACAACGAAAAAATCGTACGGTCATTAGAGTCAGTTGCCACCCTACTTATGGTTAATAATTTTAAAAAATACTGCAAATGCCAATTAAATGTAATTTTTGAGATTTTTCAACCAAAAACATTGTTTCAGCAACTATTATACAATATTTGAGAAAAGCATGGGCCTGAGATAAACATAGTTGATTTTCTTGGTTCTTGCAGAAATGCAGAAGTTTGCACATAGTTGAATTTCTAGTGTGAAAGGAAAAATTTTCGACCCTGGAGAAACCAAAATACAAATTGGAAATTTTATTATTGAGAACAGAATGAATAATCTTAGCTAATTTTAACTTCACAATATCATAGGTGGGCAGTAGCGCGCTACTGAAGTAGCGGCGCTACTGCTACTTTTTGAGTAGCGGGAGCGCCGCTACTATACAAACCGAGTAGCGGGTAGCGGTAGCGACGCTACTTTTTAGGGCAAGTAGCGGTAGCGATAGCGCCGCTACTTTTAGAAAATGAACTATCCGCTACCGCTACTTATTTCACGTGCTTATTGTAATATGTTTAATGAAATCAAAAACAGATACATTAGTAATTGGTATATTTGGTTTACAAAATTGTTAGTAAGGGTGAGAATGCCGAAATAACTTTGTTTGTGACGTTGTAATGGTAATTTATTACGTTTTGCTATTTCCAGCTATAGATTTGTACGGGTGATCATTGTCATCTAAAGTCTGAGCTAAACTATATCCACATGGCCGTGGTTCGATAGCAGTTGTATCTGAACAGGAGTAGTGTATAGCCTAAGTCTACTACAGCTATAGGTTAGTTATTTTAAACTGATAATAGGTCTGTAGGCAAAAAGCGAACTAAAAAATTGCAAAGATGCAGTTAGGCACTGGATTAGAGACTTGTGCTTGCTAAGGCTGCATTAGACAGTTAAAGGCTGGCCCGGTAACAGAGTAGTGTGCTTGTAAGGAGGGGGCACAAAAAAGATTTTTTGGGGGTGCAGTTTGAAAACAACGAAATGCAGTAATTTTTTTCATTAATTTTACGTGAAAACCAAAAAAAGGTCTTCATCGAAATGCGGTAGCTTTTTCCGTCAATTTTAAGTAAACAAATCAGCAAGGTTTATTTTAGTTGATGATCAAACAAAAAAAACAAAACAAAAAAATAAACTTTGAAAAAAATTTTGGGGAGTTCTGTTACTGTGATTTGTTGTTGCTGTCAAACCATTTTTGTGTTTGTTTGTTTGTTTGCAAAGCAATGTTCAGGGTTGATTAAGAGTTTGTGTTTGTTTTTGTATCAACAATAAGCATAAAATATAATTAACGAAAAATTTCGAAGCATAGCTGTAATTTGAGCAATCTAAATCCATGGTTCTCAACCTATGGGCTTCGACCCAAAGTTGGGTCGCCTGAAAATTCTTTTGGGTTGCTTGGTTTCTTTTTGTAGACATCCATAAAGGGTGAAATATGAATAAAACCATCAAGTAATAATAAAAAATGACTCAGCAAACCCGCTGAAACATGTGGATTCCCGAAGTGAAAACCTTTTTTTTTTTTTTTTGGTGTTTACCTCAGTTTCTGCAAAAATGGCTCGTTTAATGTCACACATTTGACTTTTTCAATAACTTTGGATCGCTTTGAAAAAAGGTTTGAGATCTACTGATCTTAAAGAATATAAGCGCTCTATTTTTGATCACAAAAATGTCGTTAATAATTTATGGGATACTTTTTTTTTGAAAGAACAATATTACTTTTACAAAAAGCACGAAACTCTGTTTTGCTCAAAATTAAAAAAAAAATTTGGAGCAACGCTAGCCTTAGCAGAAAAAAATTTATAGAGTATTATCTGATTCAACTCATTTGCAGATAATCAATGGCGTTCTCTTGATCTTTTCTATATTGCCATAGTTGATTTTAATGATTTTTCTTGTAGTATAGGCTTAACTGTGATTACATTTTATTCATCTAGTTGCTTTGGCCTGGAGATAGCAAAGGGACCTTTCGGTCTTCGAGTCAAGCTGCCACCTACGTATACTGTAGTAATTTTCTACCTGAATTTTAACTCAATCGCACAATGTGTATATTATGTTTTATGTGATGTATATATCAATTAATTGCCGCCTAATGAGACTTGAGCAAGGTCGAAACGCGTCGCCATAGCGCAGCGCATAGTGCATTAAATTGTTTTCAGTGTATTGCTTATGTTTTACCACACTTGGCGGAGGTTTCACACTGTCCCTTTAATTGCTGAACGTCAAGCAGGAAAGCTGCGAATACCAATTTTTATAGTCTTTGGTAGTTTTAAATGGGTAAAGATGTCGTTTTTACGACGACCCTGATTGAAAGATCTGGGTTCAACCGGCACCCTAGTCACGTTGTTGCGTCCTTGGATAAGACGCTTTACGATATTTACCGTATCTCTGCTTGGTGGCTTCGAACAAGCAGCAAATTCAGTGGACATGAATTCAAAGAAATCCACAGGAACATTGGATCATCGGAAACTCCTAAGCAGGAGCGGATTCCTCCAATCACAAAGCACTGGTAGTCCTGGTAATGAAAAGTGTGCGGATCGTCAAACAAGTTAGCGTCTGACGCTGTCTGGTGACAGGAGAATAAATATGCGCTACAACAACTACAGCTGAAATGCTGATCATCAACATGATTCACTGCTCAGAAATCAAAGCAATTTAGTGAATAAAGATGTAATTGCAATAGCCCAATAGACTACCGTCAACTGGTGAGACTTTGAACGGTTTTGAATCATTTTTAGTTGTTAATTCCACCAGGTTTAACCAAGAAAAGTGCTTATAGGCTGAACGCAGGGGTGCCGAAACCCGGGGGAGATGGGGGATATATCTCCCCCAATAATTCAACTGTATCCCCCCCAATAATTTGAGTATGGTCAACATCTGCATCCCACCCAATACTTTGACTCTGGTGTGCACAGTAGTGAAGCCAGTTTTAGTCAATTCCAGAGCAAAAAACAGTCTCAAAAGAGCTAAAAACGTGGTATTTTTCTTATTCTGCATTTTCGTTGACAGGCCAATGGGGAGGGCTCTCCTGGAGTTGACTAAAAAGTGATTTAAAACATCTTTTGAAACATATATTCAGGGTGGCTAATTGTCAAAAATTAAAGTCCCAAATCATTGATCAATAAAAATTTTAAAAAATGCCCAAAAACAGAAAATCAAATTTGATCGCTAGTGTAAAAACGTCAAACATATGGTAGGTTTTATCTACAAATATATTATAAACTCAGAAATAAGGAGAGGGGGGCTATTCAGTATTAGTTAATTACCAATCACTTCTCTCAAATATCTTTCCATTAGCCCCCCCCCCCCCAATTATTCTGCTTTATAAAATATAGACGAAATAGATTACTCCATGTGAGTTTTATTGAATAATAGGATTTAATGGTTTACCAGCATGTAAACAAGAGAACTGCAATGTAATCAATAGCCACTTCCCATCCTAGCCCATTAATGCACCCAGTTGAATCTTGTTGCGCTGCCAATTTCTATGGAACGTTTTAATAGCATTAAAAATAGCTCCAAAATTACGTTATTTTTGCAAAAAAATGCCAACTTTTCGAGCGCTGGGGGCTCCGGCCCAAGACCCTTGTGTCTCCGACAACTGGGGGTGGAACCCCGAAACTCCCAGCCTCCGGCAGCTGGGGGCTTCATCCCCAGACCCCCGCTGGCCTCCGGCAGCTGGGGGCTCTGCCCCCAGACAGCTCCCCCATTGCGAATTTCTGCCTACGCGCCTGGGTGTGCATTTGAACGCAGGTCTCCTCTAGAATTCGGGAAAAGTGCTCCAGTTTTGGGAAGACTTTTTTTTGGTCTTCAAATGAACTCGGGGAAAAAAAGTGTTTCATTTTTGGCGAAAACCTTTTTTTTTGGTCTTCACTTAATTTGCTCAACTGAAAAAAAGGAAGTGGCTATTTTGCCTCTAGAGGCAAAATAGTGTTTTTCCCCTGTTTGGGTTAGACTTAGGGTTGGGATTAGGGTTAGGATTAGGGTTAGGATTAGGCTTAGGGCTATTTTGGCACTTGCGGCAAAATAGCCATTAGGACTATTTTACCTCCAAATGGCAAAATAACATGGAGCTATTTTGCCTTTTGAGGCAAAATAGCCACTACCTGAAAAAAATCGTGGTCGAGGTTCATCCCCCCCCAATGTTGAAAATAGGGCAAAATTGCAAATTATCCCCCCCAATGCTCAGCAAAGATCGGCACCCCTGGCTGAACGTAACGCTTATGGCCTCAGCAACTAGAACTGTCATAACTAAAAAAATATTTCGCTCTCATAAGCCATATATCCTATCTCAAAAAGCGTTCAAAGTCGCTCCGGTCTCTGGGGCGACTTTGACCACCTACCAACATGCACTTAAACTTACAAGCGCAAAGTTGTCTTCGCCTGAAATGTCTTTGAATTAGAACGTTGCGGAGTGGCCAATTTTTCCACTCCGGCTCCACTACGAAATTTTTCAACTGCTCCGCTCCGAAATTTTACAACAACGCTCCTCTCTGAAATACTCCGATACAAAAAAACACTTCGACAAAAAATTCAAACCAATGGTTATATTGCTCAATAACCTAGATAAGCGTAGCCTAATCGCATATTTTGATATTCCCAGAGAGCAAAAATAGTTGCTCATTCCACTACCAATTATCACTACGGCTTAGAAGATTAATTAAAATCACACTATTGGCTCTCCGCCTAAAAATACGAAAAAAACGCGTGGCAGAGTGGTGAGGGCGGTAAACTGCCGATTACATCGTCATGGGTTCGAGCCTGCAATTGTCTACTATATTGCTAATTGACCTGACTGGGGGATCTACATGTCAATAGTAATGATGTAATAAATCGCCGTATTTTTGAGAACTATTTTGTTGAAATGATGACGTCATTGTCATGTGACCTTGGGTAGTCGGGCAAAAGAAAATCTATCAAAGTTCAAACACTGACCTTGAAAGAGATCGCTCTTGGTCTGGAAAAGCATTTAACTGAAAACAAAGTTTGTTTTCGTGAAGTGTTCAAAGTCGCCCCGGTTGACGGTACTTCTGCTTTAGCTTGGATCATTTGCAAGGGCGTACGCAAGGGGGGGGGGGGGGGGGGGTCCCAGTAAACATGCTAATATTGAAACAATATTGTTTCGATATTGTCTCATATAGTCGTTCTGTATTGTATTGATATGGGGTTTTGATATTGACACAACATAGGTTTGCTCATCGGCGATATATTGTTTCGATATCGTCATCCAATGCTGTCTGTATGTTGGCTCATATAGTCACGACAGATATCCTATACTGGATCTACGTTTAACAATGCTGGAACCCATACTTGGTTAATATGGAGTTGCTATAGTCACCCTATATTGTCTTTATATAGTCTTGTACTGTTGCGATATGGTCCTGTTTTTTAGTCATATACTGTTACGACTACAATCGTGCATTTGCTAATGCTAAAATCTTTCTTGAGTTGAGTTGATACTACGTACAGTACACAAATAGCAAAGCAAGTAAATATCAAAAAAAGTAATACATAAAACGAATAGAAATGTACAGATGTAATAAAACACATCACAGTGCAGCCTTCACGCTCATTCGTCGGTTAGATTTTGATTACCAGATTTTTTTCTTCTGCCGCATCGGTCACGCCAGTTCCTCATCCAAGTGCTCGCTTCTTTTTCAACAGCATTTTCATCAGAACCCTTAGTATGAGGATTCTTCAACACAGCTTCTGCAAACAAACACACGAAATCTTGATCTATATTTTGTTGATATATTATAGTGTTTGCATGAAAAAACCTCTTAGACTAGCGACTTCGATTTCCTTAAAACAACTTCACCTCAAGGTAATAGTCGTAACAAATTTTGAAGGATTAACTGCAAGGAAAAGACAGAGAAACAATTAAAAGCATACTTGTTGGCAATGTTTTAACAAACATAGGAGTAGTTTCTCAAAGGGAGCGGACATTGACCCTTCAAACACTTCACCTAAGGGGTGGTTGGGGTGGAGAGAAAGAGTTTGAACATAACAACTGCAAATCAGAGTTAAATATAAGCAGGATTATTTTCATCAGTATCTGCTTTTCTGGTACAACACGTTCTTAATGCTGGCGCAATGACATAGTAGTAAACGCAATTAAAGCATCCTTTTTGCTATCGGTGGGCTTGGGACTACTCTCTTATCAAGCATATCGGTATCAAAATAGTTTTAGAAAGCTTGATATTTACTGTGTTAAGTGGCCACTTTAGTAAAGAGACAGTTAACATATCGGTACCAAATTACTTTTATCAAGCATATCGACTTATCAAGCATATCGGTACCAAAATAGTTTTGAAAGCTTGATATTTACTGTGTTAAGTGGCCACTTTAGTGAAGAGACAGTTAACGGCTCCGCCTTAATGTAGTGGACTATACGTGATTCTGTAAGCCCAAGTGAGAAAAAACACACGACTACATCCAAAATTTCAACTAATTTGATACGTGCAAACAACAGACCTACTTACTTATAACAGCGTTGCTTAAACGCTTATGCCGATTGAACGCCTCTTTCTGGACATCCGTTTTAAATGGTCCACTTTTTCCAGTCCAGGTAAAGTACTCGCAGAGACTGCTGGGCATTAGTGTCTCCATGACACGCCAACTCACTGCTTTGACCGAAGAGCCACCAACGATTGACAACCGATTTACCTAAAGCAAATTGTCATGGATTACTACACTTTAAAACAAAGATACTACAACCGCAGACAAAGACTTACTTACGCACAAGACAATAATACTGCCCTTTCAACTCCGCTAAATTGTCAAAAAACAAATCAATACACTGTAGTGTTGGCTGTCTTTCGATTTAGCCGCAACCTTAAAAGAGCGAAGTTTCAAACGCTTTTTAAAAATTTGAAAAAATCCCGCTCTTGGCCTTCACAAAAGCTGCGCCCCTCTAAATGCATTACTTAAAAAGTTATCTAGCAATTTGCAAACAGGTTTTGCAATTTTCACCCAAATTTGAACGTCTCCAAAGCGCATCTGCAATTTGTGATTGTTATTAACAACTTGAAACCGCTACTACAAAACGAAACGTGGCTGTTGGCTTCAAATGCTGCCGGGAGTAACTGTGACTGATATTAAGCAGTAACACCCACTTCAACTTTTGCAGACGTCCGAAAGTTGGGTGTAAATCACAAAACATCTTTACAAAAAGCTTGACAACTTTTTAAATAAAGATTAGACAAAAAAGTGCGCAATTGGTGCCAATTTAAAAAAAAAATTCCTTCACAAAAATATCAATCTAACCCCGAAAGTATGCAAAAATTGATCGTCATCATCATCTCTTTCATTCTCACTGCTATCAGTGTCCAAATGATAATAACTGTTAACAGCATTGCCAGCATAGCGTAATTCCCTATTCTCATTGCTTTGCACAACTGGCACTGCAGTATTATCATCTACCAGTACATTTTCACACATAGTATGGCTTTGCATTACAGGTTGGCTTACTGTAACATCTTTCTCAACATTTTCATTTGCTCCAAGATCTTTTGACGTAAAAGCAGATAAATTACAAGCAGGTTGCTTGGATTTTTCTTTTCTAGCTCCTATTTCATTAGCCAGTTTATTGATTTTCCTCCGCTTTGACCGATATGAAGACATTACACGATATTTGAACTTTCAATGCTACCATACCAGTAGGTATCACTCTAAAGAATAGGTAGTGGCTATTTCGAGCCAAGTCAACTGACCACGAACCAACAGTAACCAACAGTTTTGTTACAGTGATTTCGTCTCAAAGTGAGGGTTTAGGAAAGATGGCTCTGGGGATAGTAAAAATATATTTAGGATCATTCTTTTCATCCAATCGGCGTTGTTCGCAGTCAGTTGTCGTGGTCCCATGGCTATTTTGCCTCTAATGCTATTTAGCCTCATGAGACAAAATAGTCCTAAATGCCATTCTGCCTCTAAACAAAAATAGTTCTAAATGCTATTTTGCCTCTGGAGCAGTGGTTCTTTACCTTACGTTACAGTACTTATGTTGCTGCCCCTAAAATAGTTTAATGTATATCAATTAAGCTACTATTTATACAAAAACAGCAAGTATAAGAGCTGCCAATCCAAAATTAACACACAGAAAAACAAGGTAATTTTTTATAACAAATGCATTTGATATTTATTGGGAAGGTTGATGCTGCTTTTTTACATTAAGCGTTTTAACTTCTAACCTAGGCTGAGTGGGGTGTAGTTAAGTACCAGTATGAGTCGTTGCTTTTTTGCGGAACCTTTGCGACTCGTGTATGAGCATGCGTGTGCTCTCTCCTTCTATATGATCTAAGCTATTCCCCAAATCTAGCCCTAACCCTAATAAGTGCAAGCATGAGAGGAGCAAGAGTGTGCGTACGCTCATACACGAGTCATAGAGATTTCAAAAAAAAAGCAGACGACTCATACTTAACAACGTCTGGCTGAGTGCAGCAAAGAAAACATTACAGACCATAATCAATCTTAGGCCTGTTTTGATACTTTGTCTTTATGGACACCATTGAAGAAAACCCCACTTCAGAGCAATAAGTTAAAGGAAATTAAATGAAACTCAAAGCTTTTATTGAAAGGATGGGATGTTCATATTTAAAACTGGTATCAGTCCAAGGTTTTTCTATATCCTCTCTGGTTAAATCATCTTAGCGCTGTTGAAGAAATTCCATTTTTGCTACCATATCATCATCATAAATAGAGCTTTTGTCACCTGAAAATGGCTTGCTAATCCACAAACAATTAGGCCATGTCTCTCAAAATTCCAGGAAAATATTGCTTAATCACTAGATAACAAATACTCCCTCACACCGATTACTCTGTACTAACTGGACTAGACTATCAGTTGTTTATGAAACAAAAGAATTTAAATAGACCCTATAATTCTGACTAATTAGTATTAATTTAAAGTATGACATCATAGAATACATGGTGATAGTGAAGCAAAATGAAATGTTTAGAGTTGGTAGCCCCACATGACAGCCATGGAAGATTTTTAGTTTTTAGAATGCCAAGTAACTCCTTTGGGGGTATTTACCCACAGATTAAGAACCACTGCTCTAGAACCAAAATAGACCTAAATACTATTTTGCTATTCTAAACACTCTCCTGGTTGTGACTTAGCCTCCCTAACCCTAAACTTAGAGCAATTTTGCCTCTGTTAGGAAGGTTAGGGAGGCCTAAGTCAATGACCAGAACAGTGTTTAAAATTGCAAAATAGGATTTAGGGCTATTTTGGTTCTAGAGCATTGGTTTTTAGCCTGTGGGTAACCACCCCCAAAGGGGTAACTTGGCATTCTAAAACTAAAAGGGGTAATGTAAACTTTTGAAATTAAAAAGAAATCTTCTATGGATATTGTATGAGGCTACCAACTCTAAACATTTCATTTTGCTTCACTATCACCATATACTCTATGATGTCATAGTTTTATAGTAATAAGTCAGAATTATAGAATCTCTTTAAATTCTTTTGTTTCATAAACAACTGATAGTCTAGTCCAGTTAGTAATACGCGTGAGGGGAGCATTTGTTATCTTACGATTAAGTAATCTTTTCTTGGAATTTTAAGTGACATAGGCTTAACTGTTTGCGGATTAGCAAGCTATTTTTAGGTGACAAAAACTCTATTTATGATGATGATATGGTAGCAAAAATAGAATTTCTTCAATTACGCAAAGATGCACGTCTTAAAACTGATTTCACAGGTGAGGCTATAAGAAAACTTTGGGCTGATACCAGTATTTAAGATGAATATCCTATCACTTCAATAAAAGCTTTGAGTTTCATTCAATTTCCTTCAAGTTATTGTTGTGACAGGGAATTTTCTTCAATGGTGTCCATAAACACAAACTATCGAAACAGGCTTGAAATTGATAATAATGGTATGAGATGTTTCTTTGCTGCGCTCAGCCTAGATTAGAAGTTAGAACGCTTAGTCTAATAACAAAAAAGCAGCATCAACCTTCAAATTGCTGCAAATGCATTTGTCATAAAAAATTACCTTCTTTTAGTGCATGTTTATTTTGGATTGGAAGCTATTATAATTGCTGTTTTTCTAAAAAGGAAAGGCAAATCGATATACAAGGTGTCCATAAAGTCTCTGTGCAATTTAAAAAATTACTTCAACATCAAATGATGAGACAACACAATGAGAGTTGTTTAATGTTAATCAGTATTTCATAGTTTTCCTTGACACTAAAATTTATCATTTGAGATAAAGTTTCAACGTGTTTAATGATTGAGTTTAATGAACCCCAATAAAATAACTACTCCAGAAGAAAAAACCCATTAAAATAACCTGTTCAACCAGCTTGTGATGCAAAACCACAACAGCGACGCAAAGTCGCGTGATTAGCATCTCAAGCTGGTTAAACAGAATTAGCATAACAACCTTGACTAGTTCTGTTCAACCAGCTTGTGATGCTGATCAAGCAATTTCACGTTGCTGTTGGCGTTTGTATCACAAGCTGTTGAACAGAAAAAAAAACTCGTTTTAGTGGGGTGACAACCGTCACGTCCCTGTGTCCATAAATTTCTACCATAAACGAATTGAAGGACGTGATGGTGGGTCTCTTCCATACTAAGTTCTGTAGTCTTGATGGGTCTAAACCATAGGTGGGCACAAGTCCGTTAATCGTTAATCCGTTAATAACGAAGCTAACTTTTTCATTAACTCGTTAATCCACTAAAAATTTTTTTCATGTTAACGTACTAAATTAACTTCCATTAAGTTCTGTTAACTTCCGTTAACGTTTTTATTGTTAATATCTTGCACCATTCATTCATCGTACTAGTACAAACCAGTTTGCACTGGTAACACTTGTTGCGTGTAAGCGCGAGTTTTATAGAAGAAAGCGAAGGAGCTCTTTCTTGTGGCAAATAATAAGCTGCAGCCTCATAGGTCTATTAATCATTGCTGTTCACAATTTAAAAAGATCTTCCGATTGCAGCTTCGTTAGTGCATTTGAATTTATTTTTATTTTGAAATTAGACTAAACTGTAAAATGTAACTTCCAACACACAAAACCACCACCACAGCAATAAATATTTCCTTACAATCAGATCAACAGCGTCAATACATGCTCTAGAAGCGAGTGAATAAAAAGAAATGTTAATTACACAAAATGTTAACGAATTTACGAACTTTATCAACTTCCATTAATTAAAGCTGAAAATAACGGATTAACGTTAACGGAGGTATGAAGTTTGTTAACGGACTAGTGGTTAACGAAGCTAACGTTTTGCATTAACTTGCCCACCTATGGTCTAAACACCTGAATTTCTCAATAAACCAAGATACACATTGCGCTTTTTCTAGAGGAGTAGTCATTTCAGATTTTAAGGGGTATATAGAACTCAATCATTACACTTGTAAAAATTTTATCTGAAACAATAAACTTTAGTGTCAATGAAAAGTTTATGAAGTACTGACTAACACAAAAAACAACCCTCATTGTGTTATCTCATCATTTGGAGGTTAGTAGTAATTTTTTTAAATTGTAAAAAGACTTTATGGACACCCAGTACATCAAAATATTGTAGGAGTAACAACATAACAAAGATAAAGAACCACTGCTCTAAAGGCAAAATACTGTCATCGGGGGTGACTTTGATTTGTACCAGAAAATAACAAATTGCAAAACCCATGGTGGATATTAAGTCACATCGTACTTTGAGTTATATGTGGTTGCTTGGTCACGTGATGAAGTTGCTTGGTCACGTGATTACTATTTTATTGCCAAATAAAATTTCATGTGGCACCAATTTTGCCTTTTGCTTTAGAATGTGGCAGCTCGCCACTCCATGCAAATTAATTCCAGGTTAATGAAGAACAAAAATAAAGCAAATAATTAAACAATAATCGGCAGCACTTAATAGCAACGTGGTACACTTTCCCTTGTCAGTCTTTACTTTCCCTCATTAATTTTGTTATCCAATCTCTAGTCTTCAGGTCTTAATCATTTTCAAAATCGAACACACATTATCAAGCTACCTAGCACAAATGTGCAACGTAATAGCGGTTGCAAGTTAAAGGCGATGAATCATCCAGCCAATTCCGATGGTTTTCAATAGCTAAAATTGAACTATAATTTTTGTTTTACTTTTGAGGCTGCGGTTGCAAAGATATTCAACAAATACAAAAAGATGTCCACGAAAAAAGTTTTTGGAAACTCTTCCCGCCAAAACCACAATTCTCTAAACTATTAACTATTACGCCAACTGTGGTTTTGGCGGGAAGAACAAAATTCAGAGTTTCCAAAAACTTTTTTCAGGAGATATCTTTTTGTATTTGCTGAATAGCTTGCAACCGCAGCCCCAAAATTAAACAAAAACTCTAAAAAATTATAGTTCAATTTTAGCTCTTGTAAACCACCTGAATTGGCTGGATGATTCAGTCTTTAATATTAACAACAACAAGTGTTATATTTGATCGGTTTAGAAGGATTCGAACCCCTACCCTCACAAACTCGAGGCAGATGTGAGATGGCCATTACCTGTAGCACTGTTTTTACCAAACCTCCTGTAATTGTACTTCACTCTATTAAAAACCAAATTTTAGTCCCCGACACTTTTTGAAAATATAAAAAATGAACAAAGTCACCCTTCAAATGAGTTTACTTAGATAAACGACAGTGTTATATGAGTGATCAAAGTCACCCCTGGCACGGGACATCACGTGACACTAATCAAAAAGCAATGTATGCCAAGAAAGCTCAGCCACGGAGTGTTATGACCAGCCGCTAGAGAAAGATAGAGTGGCAGTGTGGTACCGGTAGTAGATCACAGCACTTGAAGTCAAATGGGTGATTAAAGTCACCCCCGACGACGGTAGCATTTAGAACTATTTTTATTTTGCTTTTAGAGGCAAAATAGAATTTAGGACTATTTTGCTTCCAGAGGCTAAACAGCATTTAGAACTATTTTTTCTCTAGAGGCAAACAGCAATTAGGACTATCTAAATTCAGCCTCCAGAAGCAAAATAGCCACTGCGTAAAGCAGGGGCGTCCAACCTTTTTCAGCCGTAGGCCAAATTTGCTGTTCCATAAGTTTGGTGAGCCAAAATTTATAGTTTATCGTTTTTTCTGCCGAAAAGTAGGTGAAGACCAAAAAAAAGGTCTTCGCTCAGATTTGGTCAGTGTTTTTTGCCAAAAAGTAGGTGAAGACCAAAAAAAAAAAGAAAGGTCTTCGCTCAAATTTAATCGGTGTTTTAAAGAAAGGATTTTGTGGTATTTTTCTGCGACTCACAATGTCAACGCGGAATCATCAATCAATCAACCAACGCAAAAACCTTTGGTGGGCCATTTCAAAACCTTTGGCGGGCCACTTCTGGCCCACGGGCCGCGGGTTGGACGCCCTTGGCGTAAAGAATAGCTTACCTTGATGCATTATTGTTTATCACCAGTCAAAAGTTTTTTTCATCTTAACACTCAAAAGTGCAGGTAGGAAACAGTGAAAGACCAGCACCTTAGGCTCGTATTTTAAAACAAAACTTTGGTCTCTTTTGGTTTAAGCCTCCTCTCATAATTTACTCAGCCTAATTAGCCATATCTGATATTAACTGCATACTCTAAAAGTTATTGTTAAATAGCATAAACTTGGTGGTTTCAGATAATAGTTTAACCTAGGGAGGTTCAAACTGTAAGAGAAACCAGAACTTGAGTAGGACTTCGTACTCAAGTCCAACTTGCTTGGCTATTAACACAATTCTGTTAATTCGCATAACCAAGTTGGACTTGAGTAGCCTAATGAGTACGAAGTCCTAGGTCTTCTCAAGTTCTGTTTTAGAATGCACGCCTTAAACTTCACAACACAATCCAGTCAGAATCTCCTGTCAGATCTGCCGGCAGCACGAAACTAAACAATGTTCTCACTGGCAAGTCGGTGACCAGCATATGTGCACTGTCTATTAACTTAAGTCCAACTTGCTTGGCTATTAACACTATTCTATTTGAATAAGACAGGTAAAAGAGGTTAAACGGTAGGCCTAGTGATAGTTGGTGGTGGAATCTTTTAATTTTTGGTTCAAGCCTTCCCCCTCTTTGGTCAAATCCAACTTTTTCTTGAAGATTTTATTGCAGTGAAGCCAGATGGTACTCAGCGGAGTTTAGTTGGCAAAATAATTTGCCGTTTTGAGGAGAAAGGTTTTAGGCTTTGTGCCATGAAAATGACGACTGCCAGTAAAGATTTGCTAGAAATGCACTTTGCAGATCTCAGTTTAAAACCATTTTTCCCAAAATTTGTTGAAATTATGTTGTCTGGGCCAGTTGTGGCAATGGTTTGGGAAGGAAAAGGAGCAGTTAAAACTGATGGTAAAATGCTTGGAAAGACTAACCCTGTTGATTCTCTTCCTGGAACAATTCGTGGAGATTATTGTATTGACATTGGGAAAAACATATGTCATGGATCTGACTCTGTGGAAACAGCAAAGAAAGAAATAGCTTTATGGTTTAAAGAAGGTGAACTTAACAATTATTGCTGTGCTAACAACTCTTGGGTGTATGAATAAGAAGGCTACTTCAACCTGACACTCAGCACTCTTTTGGTGTTTTGTGCCTACATAGCAGGATCTGACATTTGTAGTTTTTGTATTTTTGTGTACATAGTTTGGATCTGACTTTTTTTTTTTTTTTCCGTACCTTTCTGTCTAAATTTATAATTACCAGTATATTGAAAGATACTTTTCACCTGTTTTCATTTTAAATTCAAACCAACTTTTTCTGCGTATTTTGTGGCTGATTCTAAATTTGCTATTTTGTCTAACTAGTGTAGAATCTTTCATTGGTTTGACTGCTTGATAATGCCAGTTAAATGTCCATGTGAAATATGTTTAAGACCTTGTAAAAGGAACCAGTGTGCTATTCAGTGTGATATATGTGGTGGATGGATTCATCTCAAATGCACAGTCATTAGTCCCTTTAAATTTCATATTCTTTGTTCTTCTACTGAACCATACTTCTGCCAAAATTGTTACAGTGAATTGTTTCCTTTTCAAACCCTAGAGGATAAGCAATTGTTAAATGAAATGAGAAATGATGACAAACTAAACTTTGATATTAATCACACAAATAATTCGTTTTTCCCAGCTAAATGCTTACTGGTAGACAACAAGATAAAAAGCTTTCTAAATGATTTAAATTCTGGTTTGGTTGACTCAAAATACTGCTCACAGGCCGAAGCCAATATTATTGACAAAAAGTGTAAATTTTCTTAGCTTTGCGTGAATATAAGAAGCTTAAATGCAAATTTTGATAAATTGAATGAACTTTTAACAAATTATGATATCTTACCTGATATCATTGCTATAAGTGAAACCAAACTTAAATTGTTACAGGTATACAATGCAAAGTTAAGTGGGTACCATTTTTACCACAAAGGCACAACTACAAGATGGGGAGGAGTAGGATTTTTTATTAAGGAGTCTTTATCAATTTCAATTTGCAAGGAGTTTGATTTAAACATTCCTAACTGTGAAGATATGTGGATTCAACTAGATTTAGGGAATAACAAAAAAATGTATAGTGGGAGTAATTTACAGACACCCTAAACAGAAATTATCAGAGTTTTGAATCAACCATTGAAAAATTGAATAGTAGAAAATTGATGTATTATATCAGAGGAGACTTCAACACAGATTTGTTGAAAAGTAACTCTGATATCAATATTAAAGATTTCATGAATTTAACATATAGCTTAGGCTGCATTCCCTTAATTACACACCCAACAAGAATAACCACTACAAGCTCAACTCTTTTAGATCATGTTTATACAAACAATGTAGTGGGTGAACACAAAAGTTTTATTCTGGTGGAAGATGTAAGTGATCACCTGCCAGTAATGGTGTGTTCTAATCTAAGCCTGCCCAAGAGTGAAAAATCAACTGTCACCCTAATTCGTGATACAAAAAATTTTGAAGTAGAAAAATTTCTAGACAAATTAACTGAAGGAATGGAGCTATTAGGTGATATCAAAGAGGAATGTATTGACAACTACACTGAAAAGTTTATTGACATTTTTCATAAGACATTAAACATACATGCACCATTACGAAAACAAAGCAGAAAGGAAACAAAACTAAAAAACAAACCATGGTTATGCAAAGGAATCCTTATATCAATCCAGCAAAAAAATTTATTGTGCAAAAGAGCCCTTAAATTAAATGACAGTAATACATGGGCACAATACAAAGTCTATAGAAATAAACTGACTCATATTAAGGAATATGCAAAACGACTTTACATTAAAAATTTAGTGAATGATAATAAGCATGACACCTCGTCGCTTTGGAAAATTATAAATAAAATTATTCACTTGAAAAATGTGAAGAAAAATAACATTCCTAATAAAATGTATGCTTCCAAAAGTGAAAGTGCACAAGGTCCACAGGCCATCAGTAACTTGTTCAATAAATATTTCATAGAGATAGGAGTTAACCTTGCGTCTACAATCGAAACACCAGCTATAATTGATGGCAAATTTAATGCCACATCTTTGATTCAGAGTAGTTGCAATTCGTTTTTTCTAGAACCAATAGTTGAAGAAGAAGTAGTAAATTACATCAGAGCTATGAATCCATCAAAAAGTACAGGAAGACATGGAATTCCTGCAAAGTATATAAAAATGTCAAGCTCTGTTATAGC
Organism: Trididemnum nubilum; assembly: GCA_963965965.1. Taxonomy (NCBI): domain Eukaryota; kingdom Metazoa; phylum Chordata; class Ascidiacea; order Aplousobranchia; family Didemnidae; genus Trididemnum; species Trididemnum nubilum. The sequence continues at coordinate 34,436 of CAWYPQ010000420.1, forward strand.
TCCAGTTCTAACTAACATTTTTAATGCATGCATATCAACAGGATATTTTCCAAAAGTGTTAAAAACCGCTGAAGTTGTTCCAATTTTCAAAAAAGGCGAAAGAGAGTTATGCAGTAATTATCGCCCTATTTCTATTTTAAATCCTTTTGCCAAACTTTTTGAAAAGTGTCTGCTTGATCAACTAAACAAGTATTTTGTGAGCAATAATTTGATTAGTCCAAACCAGTATGGTTTTAAGAAAAATTGCTCAACAAATGAAGCTGTTTTAGATATTTACAATAAGCTACTTGACAATATGGATAAAAACCTCATTACATGTTCTATTTTCTTAGATTTAAGAAAAGCATATGATACCATCAATCACACAATACTGATCAAGAAACTAGAAAAGTATGGAATTGGAGGATTACCATTACAGTTACTAGCAAGTTACCTGACTGACCGTCAACAGTATACAATTGTAAATCAATATAAATCCACGTCAAGAGATGTTATTTGCGGTATTCCTCAGGGATCAACTCTAGGTCCGTTGTTATTTAATATTTATATCAATGATCTACCACTTGCCTCAAATTCCACAATTCATCTTTTTGCAGATGACACAAACCTTACTCTCTCCCATTCTAATGTTTCAACACTGCAACAAAATATTAATGATGAATTAGTCAATGTAAGCAATTGGTTCAAGGTGAATAAATTATCAATTAACTTTAATAAAACTGAGTTTATGGTAGTGACAACAAAACAAAATAAACCTGAACTCAAAGTATCAATAGATCATAATCCAATCAAGCAATCACATCACATAAAGTATCTAGGTGTTCTCATTGACGACAATCTAAACTGGAAACAACAAATCAAGGAACAATATTCAAAGGTGGCAAGGGGATCTTGGGCCCTTAATCAATTAAAACACTTTGTAGATGAGCAAACCTTAAGATCTGTTTGCCACTGCCTCATATACTCTCATCTACAATACTGCATAAGTAGTTGGGGGACTGCTTCAAAATCAACAGTAGCACCACTCTTTATTCTGCAAAAAAGAAGCATCAGATTGTTAACTAGAAGTGGATATCGTGAGCATACTAATCCTTTTTTCTATCGAGCTAAATGCTTAAAACTCAAAGATATTTACTCTCTGGAAACTGCAAAGCTAATGTACAAAATTCACAATAATGTATTATCTTTTGCAAATTCAGATAAGTTTAACCTAATAAAAAACTGCTATACACATAAGACAAGATTGAGCCACAAAAACAACTTCTTTCTTCCAAGAACTAGAACAAGATTAGGGCAAAAGTCTCTATCATTCGCAGGAATTAAAGTTTGGAATGAAATTCCAAGCAGTATGAAAGAAGTTTCATTCTACAGATTTAAAAAAGCTGTTAAAGCTCATTTTTTATCAAACTATGAAACCGATAAAAGCTAGAATAACAGCTTTCTATCAGCAATGCAGTAGTAATTAGGGGCTGTTCATAAAAGACGTCCGCACTCAGGGGGGGAGGGGGGGTAATAGATCTGCGGACATTTGCGGACAAGGGGGGAGGGGGGGTTTCTGGAATGCGGACGTCCTTATTTCAACTTTTTCCGCGACGGAAAATCGCAGATGGTTTTATTCCGTTTTCGGTTTTCTGGGCCAGCGTGAACCACGCATAAAACGTACAGTCATGTGATTTAAGGGCACGAAGCGCACACAAAACAAATCACATGACTGTACGTTTTACGTCACCTTGCGCTGTGCATGCTCTGTGTAAACTTTGTATTAAAACTTAGTTTATAATTCAACTTTGTAATTAAACTTATTATATAATTCAACTTTGTATTAAAACTTAGTATATAATTAAACCGTGCAAACTTTGTATTAAAACTTTGTGTGTGTCAGTGTCTTAATTAACGCATTTTTGTGTCCGCATGGACAAGGGGGAGGGGGGGGGGTTTAGTCATTGCGGACATGGGGGGAGGCGGGGTCAATTTTTTGCAATTTTGTGCGGACGTCTTTTATGAACAGCCCCTTACAGGAATCATAGTTACATATTTATGCTTGAGTTCAACAATAACCTATTCTATTGCTTGAATAGCATGAGTTTGGTGCATTCATCTATCACCTTCATATTATTCATATTAGTAATTTATATTATTCATATTAGGTGCATTCATATTAGTAATTTTGCAATAACTGACTGAGGTTGATATATAATGGTATTGGAAATTGTACCAGTACTAATGACATATTGGCAAACAATACAAAACAAAGCAAGGAGGTTTTTTGTTTTTTTTCACTCCTATTGCCCACTTTAATTTCTATAAAACATAAATAAGCATTATGAACTTTATTAATTTTATTTCTATCCAATCTGTAGTTACAGCATTTTTATTTTTTAGTATGCTTAGAGTTAGAACAATTCTAATGTTGTCTTGCATTTTCTTTACATGGTGACTGTGAGTTTTGTGTATACACTGCACAAAATGTACATATCTTTGCAACACTTTGTTTTAATTTTGCGTCAAGTTTTTTATCATAGAAAGTAACAGACTGAGAAAATCTAGAAGCTGCTTTTTTTAACCTTAACTTGGTGAGGTGGCAGTAGACTTAGATGACCTTTCGGTCCTTCGCTGTCTCCTCACCAAGTGACTAAATATCGCATTGACTCTGCAAGTTTGTGTGTTGGTTTTAAAGGAATCGCATATTTCGATGCTTTGGTAATAGACCTAGAGGAAGTGCAGTTTTTTTTCTTGTGATATGACGTCACTTGGTAAATAAATAAATATGATGATGATGGTCTTTGTTCTACTGCCTTGCCCTTCCCGCCAACCTGTAAGCGCGATAAACCATGCGTGAATTTATGGTCACGCTACCTGATTTTGCAAGTATTGCACTACCCAGGATCCTACGCACTTTTAATCATTAGATTGTTGTTTTTCTTTCACTTTTTGTAAAGGCTATTATTTTTGTACATTCTGTGCATCTATGCTATTATTACAGCCTCGCAAATAGGCCTACTTTACTTATTTATGGCAAAGTAATCATGAACCAACCTTTAGCGGTTCTGCAGTATTCTAGCGAAAGGTCAAGCAGACCGATTAATTTAAACCACTTATTCATTTGTACAAACCGACTACACACAAGCGTTGTTTTTTAACTGCCTGAGTCTGTCTCGACAGCGGCTCGCTGCAGGTTTATATACCAACCGCCATTGTATATCATTGTTACGTCAATTTGCCAAGAGCGTCACAGTCATAAAACGAATGGGCAAATTTGATTGGTGCGCTGTAGTTTAGAAACAATGGCGCAATTTATAGAAGCAGCAATGAGTGCAATCGTTACAAACGGATGAAATGACAGCATGTATTGCAGAGAATGAACACAAAAACCGCAAAGTGAAATTGGCATAGGTGGGCAAGTTAATGCAAAACGTTAGCTTCGTTAACCGCTAATCCGTTAACAAACTTCACACCTCCGTTAACGTTAATCCGTTATTTTCAGCTTTAATTAACCGAAGTTAATAAAGTCCGTTAATTCGTTAACATTTTGCGTGTAATTTACATTTCGTTTTATTCACTCGCTTCTAGAACACGTATTGACGTTGTTGAGCTGATTGTAAGGAAATATTTATTGCTATGGTGGTCTTTTTGTGTTTTGGAAGTTACATTTTACAGTCTAATATAATTTCAAGATAAAAATGGAATTAAATGCACTAACGAAGCTGCGATCGGAAAATCTTTGGAAATTGTGATCAACAATAATTAATAGACCTATGAGGCTGCAGCTTATTATTTGCCACAAAAAAGCGCTCCTTTCTTCGCTCTCTTCTATAAAACTTGTGCTAATACGCAACAAGTGTTACCAGCGCAAACTGGTTTGTACTGGTACGATGAATGAATGGTGCAAGATATTAACGATGAAAACCTTAACGGAAGTTAACAGAACTTAACGGAAGTTACTTTAGTCCGTTAACAGAACTTAACAGAAGTTAATTTAGTACGTTAACATGAAAAAACTTTTTAACGGATTAACGAGTTAATGAAAAAGTTAGCTTCGTTATTAACGGATTAACGATTAACGGACTTGTGCCCACCTATGGAAATTGGTTATGCTGATTTAATCGCACAGTTGCCGTTGATTGCAAACAAACTAAAAGCTACCAAAATGATTCTCCGATAAGCGTTACTATCATTTGCAAAAAAGTTATCCTTTGCTTGATACGCATAACAATAAAAAGCGCTGTTAATTATTGTTGTAGAATAATTAGGCTAAATCTAAAGATGATGGTGCCTGCCCAGGGGCCTATTTATAGGAGGGAGGCCATGGCCCCCCATTTGGGTCGCCAGGATAGTATAATTACCGTAGAATGGTACGCAAAAGTGTGGCATGCCCCACCTCTTTGTAAGTTTGGCACAAAGTTTGAGCACACAAACGGACAGAATCTGACAGAAGATATTTTCTTGTTTTTGGTCTTCACCAGATTTCAAATTTTGGGCCTAACACCGGACTAAATCTGAGTGAAGATCTTTTTTATTTTTATTTTTGGTCTTCACCTAATTTTGGGCCAAAAACCGGACTAAATCTGAGTGGAGAAATTTTTCTTTTGATCTTCAATATTTTCAAATTTCCTGCCCCCCCCCCCCTTTTCAAAATCCTACGTACGCTAGTGTGTCTGCATTGACGTGCGGTGAGGCATTTGGTTGGTGAGGCACATTTTTTTTCACACACATGTTTGCAAAAAAATTATTTAAGACAATAAATGACAAGCAAATAATTCTTTTCATAACCATTAAGCGAAGACCAAATTTTTCGATAGTTAATCATTCGTTTCATTTTTGCTGTTTACTTAAGGTGCGTTTAGACTGGACGCGAAGCGACGCGAAGCAACCAAAATTTGACGTCATCGACAGCTCGCGAAAGCTAGCGAAAGGTTGCAACCGGTCGCAAGCTTCGCGAGCAGTTGCGCAACAGCGCTTGCTTGCAGGCTGTGGTAAGATAACCTACTAAATCACTGATCGGATTTTTACGATCGCAGTTTGCTAGAAAATAATGTAAATAGTATATTTGTATGGTTTAGCGCCTATTTATCAGTCCGAAGAGTAGGTTGTTGAAAAAGTTAGATTCGCGATAGCCCTAGGCTAGCCAAGTTAATTCGGATCTAGACAGTTACGGCTGTAAATCCCAGAGTGATTTTTCATAGCTATGCTGGATCTCAGAGCTTCATTATAATGAATACAACAAAGCAGTAGGCCTAGCCCCACGACATCTAGCTTTTAAAACAAAACTTTTTATTCTGTGCAGCATAGCAGAAGCTATTGTATCAGTTCAGTGGTTCTTTTGGCTGAGCAGCTTTTGCTTTTTTGTCTTAAAATAAACTTAAACTAACATGGTGTTGTTGTTTTTTCAGAGTATAAAATAACCCACCAACCGGCTAGTTTTGAATGTGTTGATAGTGTTTTTACCCATTGTTTGTTAGCTTGTTGTTTTAAAAGTAGCCTAACCACAATTGAACAATTCCTTGAATACTGGAAAACTCGCAAAAGTTTTTTCACTGTCTGCTTGACCAAGCCAACTTGGTGAATAAAACTGTATTTAGAATTGGTTTCAAGCTACTTGGCCCTGACGCGACGATGGCTCTCAGGTCACCACAGAGGCTGGTCTACCAAGGGCTCCTGCTTTGGCTGGACTCTGGAAAATGGCCCTGACGCGACTGCGGCTGTCAGGTCACCACGAATGCGGTCGTTGCCTCTGGCGGGAATCTCGGGGTAGTGGGCGGCAACTGCTGTACAACAGCAGAAGCCAAGCAGTATGGCTCTAAACAGGGGAAGTGGAGATTGAAGTGACTTCTGCTCCTTATTGCTGCAGACTGTCTGTGTTTCTGACTTGTCTTTTATTAAAGTCAAACCAAACAAGCGAAAGCTGAGATGCTACCTCTCGCCCATGGATAACTGAGTAAAACCATACCAATAAAAGCCTGAGATTACTCTCGGCTTGAACAAACTTCAGGTCTGAGCTCTGAATTTAGAATGAGCCAAAAGATCCCGACGGGAGTATATAAATAAATGGGTTATTCCATGGGTTAGAGGCTATTACACATCAAACATCAAAGAATTATTCGTCACACTATTTTGGGGGAGAAAACGCTCAGACAGTAAACATTAGTTGTGTTGGCGATTTCCTTACAGTCTTAAGCAGTGTGTTAGGTATCAACATGCTTCTAAGAGAATTTGCGACACATTAAACAAGTTTTGACACTTCAAAGGAAAATAGTTTGCTTTCAAGTACGTCCTTGGTTGACCCGGAGAAATTGCGACAAAACATGTCGAAAGCTGCGAAAGTATAACTCGTTGCTCACAAAATATAATAATTGGCAGTAAATTTATAAAGATATTGTGGCGTTTGGACCACTACTCTGCTACATACAAGAGCTAGATAGATACAAAAAATCGAAAAATTCCTATGAACTTTTGGATTGGCCAATTAGTAGTCACTTCTTTGAATTGCTACAAACATGGATTTTTTTTTCTGAATGTCCTCTTAAAAGTCTTCTCGTTTCTGAAGGTTTGTGACAGTGATCAAGTTGAACTGGAAGCAATGGTTTTGGACTACCCCCAGTTTTATAATCATGAATATTGTGGTCTGGTGGTAGTGATTTTTCACTCCAGTTCTATGTGATGAAAATAGAAGTGTCAAGTGTGTTAAATATTCATTTACTGTGTCTTTGTGTAATATCTGAATTTAGTTGTTTGTGAATTTCAAAACATTTTTACTGTCTCTTAACATTTTTACTGCTTTACATGGTGAATAAAGTGACAAAGTAAACAATTTTAAGTCTGAAGTTCAATCATTGCAATTACAGTCAGTGTATTTCGATAAATTAGAAAGCCAGTATATATCTAACCAGTAGAAAGTGAGTTCTATTTTTTTGCTGAGGTTACTATTATTGGTAGAGAAGTACCCGCCAAGCAAGTTCATTAATATTGTTCCATTCTCATTAGTCACCACTAGACAAAAAACTTGATACAGAATTTATAATAAAAATAATTGGACTGGGGAAGGAAGCGTCAGTTACATAAAAATGTGAGAACTAACAACACTTTTATTCAGATGCTTGAGTAACAATTTTCACATAAAAAAATCTAAATGTTTTTTTATCAGGGGCATAACCAAAAACTTGCTAAGAGGGGGCTTGACCTTACAGCTATAAATTTGTCTGTGTCTTACAAACGGTGGTTTGGAGCGAAGCCCTTTGAGGTAAACGCGACCATCGCAACGTAGCCTACTGGTACCGCAAGAAAATGCAAACTAATAAAATGCTCTCAAAAGCATTTAACTTCGCACTAAACATCGATAAGCGCTCCGCTAGCGAGTAAAACACCAAACTTAGTTTTAGAAGCTGACTTTTCCTCAAAGCAACTGCTGGTATTACTGTGCTAAATTCTTGTCCTTCGATAATAGTGTCAAATCATGCAAAAACTGCAGTGTTTTTTTGCTTTCTCCAGCAAATTAACACAGCAATCCATTGCACAATAAGCAAAAAATCCACTACATAACTGATGACAAATCCAGCTTTCAGTTTCACTCATAGCGTTAACATTGGGAGTCTTCATAAACAGCACTAAATAATAAATACAAACAACTGTTTAAGCTTACTACAGGTATTATAACATGCTTGCCTGAAAAAGAAAAATTACATCAAAAAAACAACATAGTTTATGCTTTAAATGTACCTGTAGACTAGCCTATTGGTCTACACTCTACAAGATACCGGTTGATCTACCACTATCATAATGAGACATGGATGGTGAAAGCGTTTAAGGATTTGTCAACTGAGTAAACACCTAAAGAGAACTTTTGATATCTGCTTCCAGCTTTTTGCGTTTCTGCGTTACAACCCAGAACTGTCATCGTGAAAACAGATTATGGCAAGTTTTCACTGGAAGGATCTAAACAAATCATTGATAGCTAGTAAATAGGCTAAGTCCTACTACGTTTTTGAAGAAATGACTACTCTTTTCATTTCCAAATTCGATCTACTGTACTTCGTTTTTCACTTATACTTTACAAACTTTTTTCTCAAGATTGTTTTGTTACCTAGACTATTAGTCTACACTCTTCTTCACTGTTATTGCGTGATAACATAATATAAACTCAATCTTCGTTTTACCGGTAATACCAGCGCTCTATGACGAAACAGAACCTGTGATTACTATAATAGCGCTTCAATAATAAAGTACACAACGCTTTCTGCTCATTGAATACATTCTAAAAATAAGTTATTAAAATTAGCCTATGAAGCGACCTGTCGCGAAGATTAGCAACCACTCGCGAAGGTTGGCAACCTTCGCGAGTGACGTAATCGACCACTCGCGAAGGTTGGCGAAGGTCGCCAACCTTCGTTTCGCGTTGCTTCGCGTCCAGTCTAAACGCACCTTTAAAGCCAAATCAATTTTTGAAGTTTCGAAAATCTATAAAGGTAGCCTATTATTTGGCTTTGAATGTGGACATTATTGAAGTTTTCGTGCTTGCTTACTTAGCCTTCTTGGCAAATTTTCTAAGTTTCAGTCCCAACATTATTATTTGCTGAAAATATGAAAGCAAAAATGAAGATTTTTGTAGCGCAACCACTCTTTTCTGGAGTATGGTTCTACTCTTTCTGAATTGAGGGATTCTTTCGTATTGATGTCTCGAGCAAATCGTTTAAATCGGTTTTCTTTCAGCTATAACTTTAAGTTTAGGTTAAAAACTTAGTTTAGAAAGTCTCTCAGCTTTAAGACTAAATTTTCTTCCATTTTAGTTCATTTCCTGGAATGAAATTGTTTTTATTTCGCTAGAAAAATAACTTGTTCACTTTCGCAATGAACGAAAGAGTACAACTTTGATTTTTTCTCATTATGCGTTGTTCGCGATTTGTTTGAGAAAAAAAGGCTTACTTTTAGTTCGTTTATTAAAATTTGCTTGGCTGAAGTGAGGCGCAATCGACAATGCCTCACTTCGCATATTTGAAGCGATGCTTAATGGCACGCCGTAGTGATAGCAATGTTACACCGAAGAGTTTGGGCTCTTTAATGCGAAAGACATAACATAACAGCAGTGTTTACATAAAAAAAGTAAATATGACAAACATCAATAAAGTTTTTAATAAATATTTTGATTTGTGTCAAACCATTTTATTTCAATTATGTGAGCATTTTTGCTTTCCTTTGTACAATTCTACCGGTGAGGCACGGCCTCACCTGCCTCCCCTGACCGTACGTCCCTGTGTGTCTGTCGCCCGGAGCTCACAAACAGCGCAATACTGTATGTGGATGCTTGCAGCAGTGCCGCTGTTATTGCTTCAATTAATGACCTTCTTTGGCAGTTTTGGGTGTTCTGTGCGTTTCATGATTTCGCGACTCTTTCTGTATTGAGTTAATATTGCTCAGTATTGGTAATCCGGTACTGTTTTGACAGTATTGAACAATTCTTGCACAATATTGAGTAATAACATTTATTTTTTGACAACACGCTAATTAAAACATGCAAACGTGAATGACGGATAAAGTTAAATTGTGGTATAATGCAGTTTAATAATATTTTTCGCATTTCACTTATATGTGTTTTGTAAAATAGGCCCAATATTGTTTCTATATTGGCTAGACAACATCGATACACACAATATAAAACAGCACGCAAACAATATTGGTCCGATATATGCATGTTTACTGGGGTGGGGGTTCAAACTCCCCCATTGGTCTGTCAACTAAAACGCACAATAAAGAAAATATCTCGTTTTTAGCACTTCTGAGCCTGTTTTTTTTGCAATGACATGGACTCCAACATGATTTAAAGCAACTTTTAAAGCATTTAGAGTTTTTTAGGGGGGTTAATTTGCCAAAGATATAACTTATAAATCAGTAATAACTTCAAAAAATTGCCAAAATTAGCAAATTTAACCACTAAAAATGTTTAACATTGGCTTCATCAAAAATATGGGGATGGGTTTTCAGTATTAGTTAAAGGCGGTGAATCATCCAGCCAATTCCAGTGGTTTACAATAGATAAAATTGAACTATAATTTTTGATATTTTTTGTTTTAATTTTGGGACAGCGTTTGCAAAGATATTCAACAAATACAAAACGATGTCCCCTCGAAAAAAATTTTTGGAAACTCTGAGTTTTGTTCTTCCCGCCAAAACCACAGAAGGCCTAATGGTTTAGAGAACTGTGGTAGGCCTAATAGTTTAGAGATAGTTAGACCTAATAGTTTAATAAGATTACAGTAGGCCTAATAGTATAGAGAACTGTGGTTTTGGCGGGAAGATCAAAACTCAGAGTTTCCAAAAACTTTTTTCGGGGGGACATCTTTTTGTATTTGTTGAATATCTTTGCAAACGCAGCCCCAAAATCAAAACAAAAATTATCAAAAATTATAGTTCAATTTTATCTATTGTAAACCACTGGAATTGGCTGGATGATTCACCGCCTTTAATTATTATTCCACTCAAATCTTGTTGCATTCGCCCCCTCCATCCCCCTTCCCAACTGTCTCACTCTATAAACTACAGAAGATACCGGTAAATGCTTGTGAGTTTTTTCAAATTATGATTTTATGATTTACCGACTTGTGAATTAGAGGACTGAAATGTTACCATTAGCCACCGCCCACATAGCTCACTTATGCGCAAAGGCGTACACAGGGGGATGGGGGTTTAAACCATCCTCCCTATTGATCCGACGTATTTTATTAGAAATATCGTCTTATTGCGCAAAACAAACAAGCTCCGCCTTTCCTCTCATATTAATACGAAATATTTAATTAGAGTAAATAATTTTTTTGTTATGTAATGCAACATTGTAAGCGACTAAGTGTAATACTGAAAATCTGGAATGTCGTGTTACGAGTCAGAGTAACTTTCAGTAGCGTAGGTGGGGGCGGGGGGGGGGGGGGAGATTATAGCTCCCCCATTGGCCTGTCAACCAAAACGCAGAATAAGAAAAATACCACATTTTTATCACTTCTGAGAGTGGTTTTTCCATTTAAATGAAGTAAAAAGTGATTTAAAGCATCTTTTGAAACATAAATATAGGGGGGAGGGGGCTAATTTGTAAAAATAAAACGCACAAATCAATGAAAACTTTGAAAAATGGCCAAAATCAAGCAATCAAATTTGATCGCTAGTGTAAAAATGCTAAACATAGGTTTCATCAACAAATATATTATAAACTTAGGAATAGGGGGCTACTTAGTATTAGTTAATTACTAATCACTTGTCTCAAAATTTTTTCCGTTAGCTCCCCTCCCCCCCCCATTTATTTTTCTCTATAAAGATAAACGAAATAGATTACTCTATGTGAACTTTCTTAAACTATACGACTTTATGATTTACCAGCATGTAAACAACAGAGCTAAAATTTTACCTTTAGCCACCTTCCACATAGCCCATTTATGCAAACAATTTAATCAGGTTTGCATTACCATTTTCTATGCCACGTTTCAAAAGCATTATTTTTTATTAAAATTGCCCTAAAATTAAGTTATTTTGGAAAAAAAATGCAAAAATTTCAAGCGCTGGGGGCTCCGCCTTCAGACCCCCGTTCCTCCGGCGGCTGGGGGCTTTACCCCCAGACCCCCAAAATAGCCCCTTCAATAGCAAATTTCTGGCTAGGCGCCTGCCACATTTTGCACTATTTGTAATCATATGGGGTTTCTTAGCTTTTGTTTTAAACAATTTTTTCTTGATCGCTCAGTTGCAAACCTTATGATGTTAACTATAGATGTATGCTTAATGCTTAATTGTTTTTTGTTTGAAAAGTTTTATTTGCATTACGCACTGTGTGACTTTGATTTCATCTTGTTACATTGCACTGAGTTGTTTATTTGCCAAAGTATAGATCGCAAACAAATTTTTGATGTCACTTTTCAAAACCCCCCCATTGAAAAATCCTGCGTACGCCACTGATCATTTGTAATTGTAATTACATTTTATTCACCAAGTTGCCTTAGCCAGGAGACAGCTAAGAGATCTTTCAGTCTTCCAGTCAAGCTGCTACCTGCCTAACTGTCTACCACACACGGTGGAGGCTTCAACCTGTCCCTTTAATTGCTGAAAGTCAGTGATGGAGTCGAGTACTCAACTTCCGAGTACGAGTACGAGTACTGATATTGAAAAATGTACTCAAGTACGAGTACCGTAAAAAAGTTCGAGTACGAGTACGAGTACTTTTACAAGTTTAGAAAAAAATTTTTTTAAGTTGTAACAGCTCAAAATTTGTCGCAAAAACATAAACGAATACGTTTTTTTTCTGTGAGTGGGATGTTAAGAAGGCGCACAACTGCAGGCGACAATTTTCTGCTAAGTTACACGAAAAACTACTGTTATATTTTAAACAAATTAGGTACCTTGACGTTGAAAGCAAGTGCACGTTTTTTTGCGCGTCGGAAAAAACCTTGGCTTGCAGAAGCAGCAAATTGCTCATTGTTGCAAGAAGTTCTGTTGCAGCCGCAGAAAAATGTTTAACTCTAAAACTGAGCCAAGAATTAACTTGAAATTTTTGGTAAAATTCAAGCTTTGATGGAAGTTTACGGCAAAGAATGCATGTCAAGAACCCGCGTTTTTGAATGGCACAAAAGATTTCATGAAGGCCGGACCATAGGCGTAGCCAGGATTTTTGATTGGGGGGTCCCAAACCACAAATCACACGCAATGACGTCATCAGAAATTTTCGAAAAAGTAATTCTTTGTGGGGCAAAGATATCGTAGAATGGAAGATCTGAAGCCGTAGCCTGATGGCACTTTGCCAGGATTTTGGTAAAGGGAGAGGGCGAAAACTAATCGTTGAAAAGTATAAAAGTCTAACTTGGAAGACGTGTTGAGTAAGCTAGTGTACTCAAACGTATCAGAGACGGGGGTCTGGGGGCAGAGCCCCCAGCCGCCGATGGCTATGTAGTCTAGTGCAAATTGAGCTCCACGAGCACCCCCAGACTATATTTTTTTAACCTACATTTTTGGGATCCCCATAACCTCCAATGAAAGAATTTTGTTGTTCCCAACGAAAATTTTTGTCCCATGGGGTTCATTTTGCTAGTTTTATGATGACGTCATCAAAATTCAGTAAATTTATATCTTTCTGAATGACGACATCAGTGGCAAAATCGAGTGCAAAATGTAATGATTTGGTGAAGAAGTAGTAACTAACTAATACTCTACACCAAACAAATTATTTTTGCGTCAAATGGATGTTGGTTATTTGCTTTTATGACGTCAGAGAAGGGCTTTAAGGAGGAACTACCGCAAAAATTTTTGTTTAGTAATATTGAAGTAATTATGATATGTTTAAACGCTGTTTTCTCACAATAAACATAATAATTGTAATACAAAAGCACAAAAATTGTTCACCAAAAGGGTTTGAATCAGTACAGAATTAAACTTGAGATGACGTCATTTACTCAATGTAAGATGTTAGCGGGTGTATTTAGAGTTATATTAGCTCAATCTTAAATTGTTGCGCTATGAAGAGTTATTTTTTGCAATATTTGTCGAAGTCAAAAGTGAATCAAAATCATTTGTGCACTTATACATAACGACGTCATACATGACGTCAGCAACGGATTTAAAATATTAATAAGATAACTAAAACCGTGAGTGTAACGTAGGATTCATACTTTGGCTTGGCTATTGGACCTGCGTCGTGTTTTTATAACTCGATTCTCGGAAAGAGTTTGGTACCCTTGCTAAGTTATGATGCATTGCTTAATTATTTGTCATCACTATAATAATCGTCATAGTCAATTTCACCCTCTTCCTGATGTTCATCCTCCTCCACCTTTTTAATAGTTTTCGCTATCACATCAATAAGTGCAGAGGGAAGAATTGGTCCACATGACCAGATTGGCTTTAAGTTATTGTCTTCAGTTTTTTCCCAACCTTGGCACAAATCAAACGGTTTAGGGCTTTCGAAAATGGCATTGCTAGCTCTTTTATAATGGGCAATGCGATGATTAACGCGGTAGATATGCCGGATTAGACTGTTTTTGCAAGAAGGAAGATGTGAAAGATCAACTCTGGATTTTAAATGCAATGTCTCATCATCTCCAATCATCTACTTCAGCATTATCGTTCGCACCGCGTTCACAGATGTTTCTTTTGTGTAGCCGTACATTGCACACGTAAATTGTTCAAGGTTATCAATCACTTCTGGTTTTACGGACCAACCATCGCCCAACTGCCTGCAAAAATAGAGAGAATCGCGTTTGCAATATGTGTACACTATAAGTTCACACACAATAAAAGAGACTCACTGGAATGCAGCGTGGTACTTTGGAATGGTTTGTAGTTTCTTCAGCTGTCCGATGTTACCCTTTCCCTTAAACGCACCCGTGGCATCTTCACCGGTAAATGCATAAAAACCAAGCAGCATATTACAATAGTTGACTTCCAAACTTTCGGCAGCTTTGCTAACATTTACAAGCTGGAGATGCTTTCCTGTGCCTATATCAAGGAATACAGTAAGTGCGATAGATTGAGCATGATGCAGTAGAATAAAGAACATATCTGTGTCTGGCGTTCTAACTACTGCTAATTTGTATCCAAGTTTGGCGGCATATTTCAGATATAGCACAGTTCTGGTATCTGTTTCTTCCTGGTTTGATACAAGTCCATGCATCTCATTCGCTGTAACCTGAAACATAATATTCTGTAACTACACTGCCGTTCATCTCATTACGCTTTGGTAGAGTCTGTGCCATACTATCTTAATTCTTAATAAATTTTTCTACAGTATAATAAGTTTCTAATATCGTATGAACAAAAAAAATCTAAAATTTAACTTTCTCGTTTGTAGTAAAAACTGTTTCTACTAAATAATTTCAGTAAAAATTACACTCGTATAAAACGGCTGGAACAACACAATAAATTTCATAAATGTCGTAAACTGCGGAGCGAAATACTGTATTTGGATCTTGAAACTATTCTCAACAAAAAGCATAGAGCCAAAACTGCTGAAAACATTTTATGTTGCTGAAATTTTGAGAAATTTGTTATATGTCGTTGACTGCTTATATGTTTTGTTTTATACTGTACTGTATATCACATTGACTTCACTTTCTACATCATATTATTTTGTATACGTAATACTGATTTCTACAATTCTCACATTTCCAGCACATGATTCCAGCTTGAACACTATTCCTTCAACTACTAGCGTTGCTGCTCCGCATTTTTCGATCCGAGAGGCTGCTTCTTTGCTTCCCCATACCCTAAGAAGCAATTGCTACAGCTGTTCTTTATTTTTATCATTTGCCAGAACAAGTCACTTTTGGCTTACGTGTCGGTGTTAAAAACGTAATCTTGTCCAACATCAGCTGTAGCAATTTCAGACACTCTCAGTAATTTTTCCACATTCGATTACTCTGTAAAAGGATTGGTGATGGGAGTAAAATGGTCAACGGTTGACTTACATTGGGACTTCACGCCCGTGCACGAGATAAATACCATACATGATACTGGAGATAAACCCTGCAAACACTGGACTAATGTGTTTTGTTTCACTGCTTCCAATTACGCGGGTCAGCATCCACACTCGATACTTCTGAAGACACTTTAGATACATTTCAATATTCCTTTCAGGTGGTTTAAATACCGCGTTTTTAACAAATCTTGGTGCAACCTTTTTTGTAAATATGAACTCTTGCTGAGGACTCCTCCACTACACATGATTCTGGCATTACCATACATGATACTGGCATAACCATACATGATACTGGCATACCATACATGATACTGGCATAACCATACATGTACTGGCATCACCATGCATGATACTGGCATCACCATGCATGATACTGGCATAACCATACATGATACTGGCATACCATACATGATACTGGCATCACCATTCATGATACTGGCATAAATTGCCTCTCTGAAAAGAGGGTGGTTGCTTGACTCAATGAGCTCAAGGTCTTTCGCAACTTCCCTGTCGCCTTTGGAAACAAATGCTGATTATATTTTCTTCTTCATGCTATTACTGAGCAATGAAATAAATTTGTCTTGTCTTATCTGTTCGTTTTGAAGGTGCTTATCTGATAGCGTTGATTAATGGGCAGAATTCTACTTTGTCGTCTTTGTTCTATGTCATATCCAATTTTCACTTCTTGTATCATTATTCCACCAGGGTGGTTTATCATATTGGACGCATGTACGTTTGTTGTGATTTTATTAAGATTATCCCATTCACAATGAAAGACATCATTATCATCACCGGTAACGATTTGGGGAGTAAATGACGTTGAAGCATCTCCTAGTGCTTTTGCTACCGCAGTTTCGTGCTGCAAACCAAATTTATACGTCTCACAGTGTCCCAGTCTGTTGAGAATATTAATCAACTGCTGATTGCGGTACAGGTGACGGATAGCTATGCAAAAAGGCACATGGTTCGGAAGTTTCTACTGTCTGCTAGATACAGCCCGGCAGATATCCTGCAACAGTAAAGCAAGTTAGAGTATAAAAAAACGCATAAGTTTGTTAATTCAACAGCACTACAGTGTTTTATATTATCTACAATTAAATTCTACTACTGTGCATGTGGCTCTACGGTACGTAACATAAAAAAAAACTTCAGTCATGAGTAGTGTACTGCTGTACCTGGGCTATTGAAAGAACAACACGTTGTGTATTTTTTCTGTTGTTTTCTTCAGCATTACCTCAATGAGCAAGTTGAAAAAAGGTACAAGCGTTGATGGAAGAAAGTTAAGTAAATTGCTCATTTCAATGTCGTCAGGAGTGGGAGGCCACGGAAGCGGATTTGAGTTATTAAATTGTTCCTTGATGTTGTTTCTAAATGACAGAGCGTAGGTTTCCAACTTGTTTTTAGTTTCCAGTTTGTATGCACAAACAACTGCACCTGCAACCGATATGTTGGTGCTGTAGACAATAGCATGGGCAATACAGCCCCTTTCTTCTAGGATCACGGCAAAAGCAATATGGTCGTGTACTTCATGTTTGTGTAGTTTGGATTTAAGCTTCGCGTTTCTGTAATCTGGATTAGGAAACTTCAATCCATGTAGTTCTTTTACATACAGTTCCCGCAATAGTGGCAGTTGCACAATTTCGTGATGACCAATCACTCGTTCCCAAACAAATTCAAGAACGGCAGAGAAAGCACTTTGATGGGCTGCAGTTTTATCATCTTGGGTTGCATCTGTTCCAACATGTTGTTGCTTTTGCACATGATTTATATATTGTAAGCTAAATGAATTTCTGCATGATGGATGCAAGTTTGCCTCTTTTGCAAAAAGATCCTCACCATGTACTTTGCGATGCAAACGGTATAATTCTAGTTCCAGTGCTCGAGGCTCAATTTGCTTCAACGTAGGTTCCTTAAAACTTCCACCTATGTTTTTGTACACTGGAAACCTGCTGCATCGTACCGTTTTGCCAGAAAGTTTCACTTCCAATTTATCGCAAAATGTGCATTGTGGTGGAAACATTTGCGTGGTCAATTTAGGAAGCTTACAACGTGATCGCGATGTTGAAGCTTCTTCAACAACCTCTAGATTATGTTTTAATCGATCTAAGTTTTTGGTAAAGTTTGGTAACAACTTCTGTGGTAACCATAGAATTCCAAATCAAAACCGTCCTAACTTTCTGGAATGCAGCTATAAGCATTTGCCACGCGATAAGGTGAATCAAGTGATTCTTTGAGCAGTCTATCTTTAATGTTTTGTAACCAAATGAGTTTTTTCGTGGCAGAGCCTTGAATTTTACTGAACGGAATGAAGTTGTCTGGTTGAAGATCAATAGAATGCAAGATGCAAAAAAAAAAAATCAGAATCGATCTGTTCCTTACTCTTACACTCCGACAATTTTTGCTTCTTTGGCATCGTCGATTATTAGTTAGTTACTCATTACCAGCATACATAACTATAATAGACTATTAAAATAATTACAATATCGGTAGCTTACTACTACTACTGTCACTGCAATACATAACAGAGCTTCCCTTTAGGCTGCCTAAAGTTTCTGCCTAAAGTATAAAGTTTCTGTTTTGTTCAGTTCGATGCTTGATGACTATGGAATACGAAAGCACATAATGTTGATTAATACGTAATAAAAGTGATTTAGCAAAACCTAACATAACTATTTCTCCGGCAAAGGTGCAGACTTTATTGCTTATTTGGTATGCAAAGGCAACCTCTCTGCCGCAGTTCTATAACTATAGTTCTGCTTGTCAAAGTACACACTGCAAACTTTACCGAAAAGTTTGCACTTCATCTCAAACGGCGAAAATATTGTCACCATTTTTATTCCGTTGGCATTATATTATCATGCTATATTGATGACGTCATTAACTTTTTATAATGACGTCATTAGTTTACTTGTATAATGCTTATGCATTGGTCTTATTAGCACTATTTTATACATCTCTATATTGCAAGAAACAAACGTTTTAGTGTATAATTACGAAGATGCAATGCCTAAAATACTAACTAACACCTTACATTGAGTAAATGACGTCATCTCAAATTTAATTCTGTACTGATTCAAACCCTTTTGGTGAACAATTTTTGTGCTTTTGTATTACAATTATTATGTTTATTGTGAGAAAACAGCGTTTAAACATATCATAATTACTTCAATATTACTAAACAAAAATTTTTGCGGTAGTTCCTCCTTAAAGCCCTTCTCTGACGTCATAAAAGCAAATAACCAACATCCATTTGACGCAAAAATAATTTGTTTGGTGTAGAGTATTAGTTAGTTACTACTTCTTCACCAAATCATTACATTTTGCACTCGATTTTGCCACTGATGTAGTCGTCATTCAGAAAGATATAAATTTACTGAATTTTGATGACGTCATCATAAAACTAGCAAAATGAACCCCATGGGACAAAAATTTTCGTTGGGAACAACAAAATTCTTTCATTGGAGGTTATGGGGATCCCAAAAATGTAGGTTAAAAAAATATAGTCTGGGGGTGCTCGTGGAGCTCAATTTGCTCTAGACTAATGGGGGTCTGGGGGCAAAGCCCCCAGCCGCTGGGCGATTTTTGTAAGTTTTTGGAAAAAAAAGCTATTTAAATCCCATTGGATCACATTTCGCACGAGTTCAGAGCCATTTCAAAGAACTAGATTTTTAACATTTCAAAGCCAATCAAAAAAATTTAGTTGTTCAATCCTCTTTTTGCAATTAAATCCCAAAACACGCTTAGAATCTTGCATTATGGTGTAAAATTTTAATTGTAAGTGATTTGGCCTATAGGGGGAAGTAACGAACATTGCCTCCTGCAATACTTTAGCAGTAAATAATTAAGTTTATAATAACGTTAAACGAGGGCCTGGGGTGGCTACTTTAAGGTCAAAGCTCTTAGATTTCTCACAGGCTTTGCATATAAATTGTTAAAAATTTGCATTAAGGGGCCCCTAGCCCGGGAACCTTGGTCGTCAGTCAGTGGCCCTTGGGCTCCCTGGTTGCCAGTTAGAGGCCCCGTAGCCCCTTGCTTGTCGGTTAGGAGCCCAGGCCCCCTGGTTGTTAATTAGGGGCCCTGGGGCTCCCTGGTCGTGAGTTAGGGACTCCAGGACCACTTGGTTGTTGGTCAGGGGCCCTGGGGCCCCCTGGTCGTCAATTAGGAGGGCTCCGGGCCCTCGTTGACGGTTAGGGGGCTCCTGGCCCCCTGGTCGTTGGTTAGGGACCCCCTGGTTGTTAGTTAGAGCCCTGGGGCTCCCTGGCTGTGAGTTAGGGGCCCCGGGATTCCCTGGTCGTCAGTTAGGCACTCCGGGGCCCCCTGGTTGTTGGTTAGGAGCCCTGGGGCCCCCTGGTTGTCGTTTAGGGGCCCCCTGGTTGTCGGTTAGGGGCCTGGGCCCCCCTGGTTGTCAGTTAAGGGGACCCCTGGTTGTTGGTTAGGGTCCCTTGGTTGTTAGTTAGGGGCCCTGGGGCCCCTGGTCGTCAGTTATTGGCTCCCTGGTTTTCAGTTAGGGGTCCCGGACCCCCTGGTTGTCGGTTAAGGTTTCCAGGGCCCCCTAGTTGTTAGTAAGAGCCCCTGGTTGTTAGTTGGGGGCCCCGGGACTCACTTGTTGTCATTAATATTATTGTTAATAACTGTTATGTGCGTAATTACTGAAAAAAAAACTGCAACTAAACATCGCCAGGCTATGTTGTCATAACTTTTTGTCGTTAGTGGTATTTTGATTGGGGGGGGGGGGGGGCCGGGCCCCCTGGCTCCCCCCCTGGCTACGCCTATGGGCCGGACTGATGTTGGAGATGATGAACGTTCACGACGCCCAACCATATCAAAAACCCTAACAATAACCGAGAAAGTGAAAAAATTGTCCGAGAAGATTGTCGGCTTAGTATTCGACTGATAGCAGAGATGATATCCATTGACAAAGAAACAGTGTGGCAAGTACTGAATGAAAACCTGCATATGACAAAGGTCTGTGCACAAGTTGTTTCAAAGCTTTTAACTAGCGATCAAAAAGAAAAAACGCCAAGAGATTTGCGCTGACATTTCAAAACAAATTGAAGAAAACCCTAAATTTTTAGACAGTGTGATTACTGTACATGCGATGAGAGATGAATTTTCCAGTACGACCCAGAGACAAAGAGGCAGTCCATGCATTGGAAAACTGCAAACTCACCTCAAATTAAAAAAGAAAAATAGAGAAAAATCAAAATTCAAGGCAATGTCAATTGTTTTTTTTTATGTTAAGGGTGTTGTCATGTTCGTTTTTTTTTTATGAAAATCCGAATGAAACGCTGTGTTGATGCTAAGGGAGAATACATCAAAGGGGAAACAAAATAAAACGACCTTTTTTTCTTCAATAAAATTGTTTTATGTCACCAGTCTTGTTATTTAATAGCGACACCTCGTATACCGTATGCTTCTTTCAATTACAAATAAGCTTTCAAAGTCCTCTACTCCAAACATGATTACCCACAACAAGTTTTTGAGAGCTTTTGCGATTAAATGTTATATTCAATTAACATTTAATCATAGGTGGGCAAGTTAATGCAAAACGTTAGCTTCGTTAATCACTAGTCCGATAACAAACTTCACACCTCCGTTAACGTTAATCCATTATTTTCAGCTTTAATTAACGGAACTAAATAAAGTCCGTGAATTCGTTAATATTTTGCGTGTAATATACATTTTTTTATGTTAACTCGCTTAAAGAGCACGTATTGACGTTGTTGAGCTGATTGTAAGGAAAAAAATTTTGCTATGGTGGTCTTTTTGTGTTTTGGAAGTTACATTTTACAGTCTAATCTAATTATTTCAAGACAAAAATAAGTTCAAATGCACTAATGAAGCTGCAATTGTAAAATCTTTGGAAATTGCGGACAGCAATAATTGATAGACCTATGAGGCTGCAGCTTATTATTCGTCACAAAAAAGAGCTCCTTCCTTCGCTTTCTTCTATAAAGCTCGTGCTAATACGCAACAAGTGTTACCAGTGCAAACTAGTTTGTACCATTATCATTATGATAAATGAATGGAGCAAGATATTAGCGATAAAAACTTTAACGGAAGTTAACAGAACTTAACGGAAGTAAATTTAATCCTTTAACATGAAAAAACTTTTTAATGGATTAACGAGTTAATGAAAAAGTTAGTTTCTTAATTAACGGATTAACAATTAACGGACTTGTGCCCTTCTATACATTTAATCAAAGACTATCTAAAACTTGTAAAACTAAACTGCAAATTACGTAGTAGTAAATGTTCTCGAAATAATGCTGCATTTCAAAGGAGGTGACTAAGTAATGTGAGCATAAAATAATGCTGCCATTTAATATTCAGCTACTAGCTACAGCTGTAATTTAGAGCGGTATTTTTATTCTGTATATTTACCTGTTTACTGTTCTATTATTTAATTTCAGATCTAACATCCATTTTTATAAAATAATCCTAATTAGTGCTTAGTCATATTAATATTTCAAACGCATTTTACATGCGTTATCAAAAGACTTGACTTATTATTTTATCAATTTCTTGCAAAAAAAAGTAAAATTTTGGCTACAGCTGCAACTCAGCTACAGAATAACTATGCAACTAAGCTCTTTCTATCTGACCTAAATTTAACACTGAAAATATTGCCTGCAAATCTAACTCTATGCTTTTTCGGATACCCCTTCCAATACCACAGTAAAACTATTATTTGGGATTGGGAGATTACACTGATACATCTACTGTAGAAAATAATCTATCAACATTTGAGCTGAAACCGTAAAATGCTAACCCAATTGATGCCGTCTTTGTACAACACGCGTGGCTCGATTTCTGTGGTATGCAACTTTAAGTACTAAATATATCAAAATTTGCGGCAACTTTCACACGTTTTCTGCAGCAGAAAGGCGTTTGTTGTCAAACGATACTATGCGCTATCGACCCAATCACTTTACCACATTCCAACGCTTGATTTTGCTCGATCTCACCATTAAAAAGCTGTTTGTTCAGCTGCGGTCTGCACGGATTCAAGCAAAAGCAACTCAATAAATTAGCGGGTTTTATTGGCTGCAGTTTACTATCAAATATTCATTTTGTTTATTACTTTTAGCGAAGGTCAAATGTACTCGTGTACTCGGCTCTTTTTTTGACCGAGTACCGAGTACATTGACCTTCGAGTACGAGTACCAGCCGAGTACCTGGGGTTCCGAGTACGAGTACTCAAAAAATGGTACTCGAGTTGCACTCGAGTACGAGTACTGTACTCGAGCACTACATCACTGCTGAAAGTCAAGAAGGGAAGCTGTGAATACCAATTTTTGTAGTCTTAGGTTTCATCCGACCAGGAATCGAATTGCAAACCAGCGTCTACCGCTTCAGTGCAGTAGCAGACGCTCTATCCACTTGACCACTGATCGGTTAAATCATAATTGGAATCATAATTTAATGTCAAAACAATAAACATTCATAGCCTAACCTACCAAATCAAAAGGCAGAAGCTGCTGTTCTCAGCTCAGTGTTACAGTACGGTAGACAGCCTTGCAACAATAAACTAGAACATACCAGTATCGTACTAGTCTACTTTGTAGCAGGCCAACAACTTTGGTGGGGTAGGCTATTCTCTTTATGGGATTTAGCGTTACACAACTTCGTAACATACTGATTTGCCATTGCAAAATTAAAAACATTTACTTTTGGGAATCTAGACTACCGTACCATAGTTCATAAACTAGGACCATACCTAGTGCGATGTTTATTGCTTATCTCTGGCGCAGTGATATTGGTAAATGTTTTCGCAGTTTGATCGGCATGGCGCAAAAATAAATCATTCCATGATTCGCCAAACGCTGCATCATTTGCCAGCAGAGGAACCGTAACAAAGTTTTCGTTTCCCTTCTGATATCATCTGCCCATCTTCTTGCAACATCACACAGGTGCCAGGGCACTCCGTCGGTTTAGATGTAATACTTCGAGTTGATCCCAGTTGATATGCCAGGATTTCAAAAACTAGTCGGCCTACAATGGGCTGCAGGTGGCTTGACCCATACTTTATCACCAACAGCGAATTCGCTGTCAATGCTGTCATGCGGCTCGTCATGTTTAGATTCATTTTTCAAAAACGGAATAAGCCATTCGTGGTGGAAAAGTTTAGGCGCAAGAACAATGCCTTGATCACACCAGGGTGTGAAGTTGTACCAAAATACACAGCATTCGATGCTTCTGTTAGATCTCGCGCACATTCTTTTGATTGTCCTATGATTACGATCAACTATCCCATTGCCGCCACCCACATGGTTTAAAAGCACATTTGAAAATTAGTTTCACTCCCCACACTTTGGAAAATCGTTTACTTAACTTTGAAGTAAACAATTTTCCATTGCCGCATAAAACTTCAGCTGGGGGCGGAACCGAGAAAAGGCTTGTCTCAACATCGGCAACTCTTTCAGTGTGAGATTTGTTCCTGGTAGTGTGCCATATGGCAAATCGGCTAGGGCCACGATCAACAATCGCTAAATATTTTTGCTGTCCATGATGAGTAACATCCATTGCAAGAAGTTTCCAATCGTCATCTACGCTCAATTCACCGCCATCCACTCTGACTGCACTGCGATCAATCGATTGGCACTCTCGACAGTTCTTCTCAACTCGATCTGCTTCATCCCTATTATTTCAGGGTTTACTTGTCGTGCAAAATACTGTGTTGCATTCATGCCACAATGATGCAGACTGTGAGAATGTTCAACAAAGTCCTTACTAGCACTTGACGCGATCGTGCGAACAGAGTCTGCCAAATTTTTTAGCCAATGCTTTGGCACTCGCTTTAGGCCGTCGGCTCTATTCTCGGTCGCAAGAACCAGGAACACATTCCATCGTACATTGTACGCTTCTAGTGTTTCTAGAACTATAACTACACTGCCGCAGAATCTGTCATTATTGCAATATCTTGCGCGTTCCATTTCATAGCAAGGTAGACTTCCTTGACGACAGCATTCAGTTCTGCAAGATTTATACGAGTATTATCATCAGCCTTTCGCAGCCAAGCTCCATCCTCAATGACCTCATTCTATTTTTCCAAGGCGACAGTATAGGCAACCTTACTTGCACCACACCTTATATTCAAATGGGGGTACCGACCTCAGCCCTTTAACTGGATTGTACAAATTCAATCGAGTTAAAACGTTTTTCAGTATTGTTGTAGCTGTCGGACAAACAAAGCTATCCCATTATTATTATTATTATTAATAGGCAGTGGTGCAAGCGAATCTGCTACCTTTAGGTAAAGTTCATATATTCATTGCATAGGCCTTATTTGGGCCCATTGTAACTGCGGCTGCTATGTTACTGTTGTTTTGTTTGGTTACTGGTCAAACTCAGAAAGCCTTCCAGCTTCCTTTAAGTACGTGGCTAGTTTGTTAATGCTACTTTTCGTTACCACGTTGTGAAGAGTGGTTTTGGTGATTCCATAATATTTAACACGAATATCTTGGTAAAGCTTGCAATTGCCTACATGATGATTTGGTATTTCATCCTCTAGGCTACATTTTGGACACAGAAAGAAAGACTCAGCACGACCGTCAACCTGTAATTTTCTTGTGCCTCTGTAGATTGCAGTGTACAGTTAAAACTTGTGCTACTCTATTTAATTGAGGCCTCTTAAGGTTAAGGAGACGTATTGTTAGTCGTGAAGACGTCCAACCTACAGACTCCTTCATCCTCAAGCAGTCTTTCCATTCATTCCACATAGATTTCCATCTATCTGTCGACCAGTCCTTAAAGGCGGTGAATCATCCAGCCAATTACAGTGATTTTCAATAGTTAAAATTGAACTATAGTTTTTGATATTTTTTGTTTTAAATTTAGGGCTGCGGTTGCAGAGATATTCAACCAATACAAAAAGATATCTGCCGGAAAAAAGTTTTTGGAAACTCTGAGTTTTGTTCTTCCCGCCAAAACCACAGTCCTCCAAACTAGAGATGGCGCGGATAACAAAAAATGCATCTGCATGCTGCGCCGTGTCCACAAACCTTGTCCGCATGCTGCACCGCACCGCATACAAACACAACTAAGTTCACACGGCACCGAACCACACCGCAAGTTATGCATTCTTCAAATTTCCACAAACATCAAAAAAAATTAGCCCTCTAGCTTGTGATATACAAAAAATTGATTTTGGGAGCATCATTTTGGACGGTTTTTAAAGGGGTGGCTCTCTCAAGCCATGTCAAACTATTTGTTGTTTTTTTTAACATCTGCTGATAAAAGAAACTAATGCTCTAGCTTGAGCCAATCAAAAATAGATTTTTGGGGAGTGTATTTGGGGGCCCCTGGGGAGGTGGTACCCCCAAAGTATGTCAAAACATTTGTCGCTTAAATATCAACTGAAATAAAAAAAAACTATCACCCTAGCTTGAGCAATCAAAAAAAAAAAATTTTAGGGCCCCATATTGGGGGGTTTTTGGAGGAGTGGCCCCAAAAATTTTTGGGAGGCAAAATTGCGTTTGTAGCTTAGCAACTTTACACAAAAATTTGATTTCAATGTGTTGTGGTTTAGAAGAAGTAGAGCACACAAGATTTAAAAAGAAAAAAAAAAAGAAAAAAAACTCATTGTGGCCAAAAGTGGGTTGGTAGGGATAAAAAGGTATCTTAAGATGTATAATAACCCTATGAATTATTTTTTGCCGTATTTAAGCCGTTTCTCAATAAGACCGCTTTATATACCAAATTTTTGACGTGGTCTTTGAATCCTAAAACCGAAGTCACATGACTCATTGCCTCGAAATTTGGCACAAATAGATAACTTATCAATCTCAAACTGCTGCTAACATTTCATTCAGCTAGAGCTCACTGTTCTCGAGTTATAAGTAAAAGTCTGAAACTTCGCACTTGTTAGTTTTGAAAATGGCCGAGGAAAAACAAAGGAACACGCGACGCGAGGTCAGTCATTCCAATTATACTGGTTTTATCTGCCTTGTGTGAGTTTTCTATCAGTGTTTCTGAACCGTGTTTTGGCAGTTAAAAACAATATACTTGTCTACCTGATGATTTATGAAACTACTGCACTAATTTTGGAGCAATAGCCCAAATACTGGTATATCACGAGCTCTGCCTGCTGCATGAATGCATACATGCATTCTGCATGTCACAAGCTACTACACTCGTATTTAACTGTCTAACTTAATAAGAACAACTTGGCTGCCTCCCAACGTAAGCCTATAAATGGGAGTTTAACAGAGGGGGGCAAGGTGCAACTTCCGAAACCTCCGCAATTGCGGAAGTTGCGTTACGCTTTAATTTTTTATTTTGAACATTGCGGAAGTTGCGTTGCGAACTAAAGTCTTATGTTGCGCTTTAATTGCGCGGGGTTTTCAAATTTTTTTTCGGTTAATAGCACAATTCTATCGATTGAACTTGATGTTGTTCCATTTCAATTGTAATATGTTGGCCTTCTTCAGCAAATTATTTATTCTTTTCTGCTTCAAATTGCAAAAAATGCGGCATTTGCATTGTGTTGTGAAGTTTCAATTGCAGAAGTTAGGTTGCGCTTTAATTTGGTACAAAAATGCCGTTCTGCAATTGCGGAATTGCGTTGCGCTTCAACTGAATCAAAAACTTCATTGCGGAAGTTGCGCTGCGCTTCAGAAATAAAAAAATTAAATTGAGCATTTGGCGCTGCGCTTTTGCTGGTTCAAAAAATCGTTGCGCTTTTGATACAATTATTTTTACCCGCCTCTGGTATTCACTATTGGGTAAACTATCAAAAGCTTACCGGTACTTATCCGAGAACCGTCTAATCATCTGCTACTACCACAGTACCACGTAGGCAATTCTGTCACTGCAACTTTGTGTAGCCTAGTCTTCCTACTGTGCCAAATACTAGACAGGCAACAGACATCTAGGACTGAAATCTTAATGCTTTATGCCATGACCTGTTGATGAACACTATTGGCTACACTGAACTAACTCTGTCACTCTGAAAAGTGAAATGCAAGCGTTGTACCAATACCATAGGCCTACTGCATACAGGATGGGTATGTGGCTAGGCTATGTGCCTCTGTTCTGATAATTGTTTATCACAAACCTGCTTCATCTACATTTTTTTTGTCTGCCTTTGTTTTATCTTCTCACCAAAGTCCTAAACTTTTCCTAGTCTAGCCTACCAAAACCAAAATCTTTTTATTGGTGACAAAACATGTTCAGCCAATCAAACCTAAGTTTGTTGTAGCCAAAATAGCCTATTTTAGGATGCTCCGAATTTTGAAAAAATAAACTTGAACCGAAGGCATCTTTTACTGTTTTAGTAGCCTAAACATACGTATTGTCACAACATGATATTGTTATTCTTTTTGATTCATATTATAGTTGCATCATGACTAACCATTGTTGGACATATAGAAATAATTCACCAGCAATAATAGTAAAAAAAATGTAAAAAATTATAGTACGCGGCGGTGCGCTGACGCTGTGACGTAATACACGTTTTAGTTGCCACGCTGCGCGGCGCGTTGCACCAACAACAGCGCGCGGCCGCGTACGCTGCGCTGTTGCCATCTCTACTCCAAAGTATTAGGCCTACTGTGGTTTTGGCGGGAAGAACAATACTCAGAGTTTCCAAAAACTTTTTACAGGGGATATCTTTTTGCATTTGTTGAATATCTTTGCAACCGCAGCCTCAACATTAAAACAAAAATATCAAAAATTATAGATCAATTTTAGCTATTATATACCGCTTAATTGGCTGGATAATTCACCCCCTATAACCGTGCTAACACAACTGGCATATGGGACTGTAATAAAAGGTTCAGAACCATGCATTTTTGATTTAGATCCTGCTTTGGCTACATGGTCGGCCACTTCGTTATCATGTATTCCTGAATGACCACGAAACCAGGCAATACTGATGTGGTTTTGTTTACTTAACTGATTTAAGCTTCTATTGCAGTTGAGCAATGTAATTGATGTTACAGTGCACTTTATGAGTGCTTTGATAGCTGCTTGACTATCAACCAGCACAACTACAATACTTTAATGTTGTGCATTTTTTTCCAGAAGCAGATTCTTTTCCACTTCTGAAATAGCAAAGACTTCTACCTGGGACACAGTGCTGTGTATTCCAAGGAAGAAAAAATGCTTGTTTTGGGGAGTTGTTTGGGTATTCTGCATAAAAACCCGCACCTAGTGGTGCTGATTTATGCTGAACATTGGGGGAATAATTTGGAATTTTTATCATAATTTTGCCCTATTTTCGACCTTGGGGGGGGTTAAAGCTCGACCACGATTTTTTCACGTAAGCAAATTAAGTGAAGACCAAAAAAAAAAGGTTTACACCGCGAATTGAACAGTTAATTTAAGTGAAGACAAAAAAATAGGTCTTCACCGAAAATTAAAGAGTTTTTGTCCCCGAAATCACGTGAAGGCCAAAAAAGATCCAAACATTATCCAGCGCTCACATGCTGACCAGTGTCAAATTATTGGGGGGGATGCTGATGTAAACCATAGTCAAATTTTTGGGGGGATGCAACCAAAGTATTGGGGGGCATATATCCCCCTACCCCCCGGGTTTCGGCACCCTTGCCAGCACCTACTTTCCCATCTAGTTTCGAGCCATCAGTGTCAACCTTGACAGTGTTTTGATTTAGAACGCTTTCAGATCTAATAGCATTCTTTTTAACCATAATTTGACATTCGAAATTTCTCTCAAATACCTCTGTTTTCTTTATTTAGTCAGCTGGCATTTGCAGCAGAGGTAAGAATCTTCTAGCCTCATTGCAAACATCAACATGGCTTTTCGTTTTCCCAAAGGAACCAACTGGGTTGACACGCCAGAGTCCACTAACAGTGATTCTGTATGACCCTCGCACTACCTCAGCCAATGAAAATTCCCCAAAAGGAGTTATGTTGAGCAATATTTCCAGAGCATCGGTAGGGGTGCCAGGAAAAGCTGATGAAATCATCACGCAAGTAAGTCTATGCACCTTTGTGAGTATCCACATTAGATACTTTTGTTGAAACCGTCAGCCCAGAACACGTATGCATAGGCTACGACATGATTGGACGTATCATACCTGTGTATATCCATTTCATCATAGATGGTTTTATTCCCGACGTTTTGCCCACAATTTGTCTACATTGCATTAATGCTGTAGTTGCTTTGCCGGTAATTCGGGAAATATGTGGTTTCCAAGTTAGCTTGCTGTCCAGAGTAACACCTAAGAGCCTTGCTTCCTAGGAAAGCTCAAGTTTTGAAGCATTCATTGACAAGGGATCCACATCTGGATTCCGTTTGTGAGTGAACCGTACAATCTCGGTTTTCTTCCTGCTAAACTGTAGCTCTTGTTCGGAAGCCCAGTTTGCAGCAATATTTATTGCTTTCTGGGCCATACCTCTAATCCAAAGCATATCAGCACCAATGACCAACACTGCTAATCATCGGCATAGGTTTGAACATAAAAGCCCCTGCTACGTAACTCTAGCAACAGGCTGTTTAAGACACAGTTCCACAGAAAAGGGGACAGAATACCATCTTGTGGGTTCCTCTTCATTACTTCCCTTTTAGCTTTATCACCATATAATTCCACTTGGACTGTGCGATGTCTTCGTAAATTCTCTACCCATGAGGTGAGAATCTTAGACATGCCCAGCCCTTGCAGACCACGACAAAGCTATGGAAGATGACATTGTCGAAAGCACCGACAATAGCCAGAAAAATACCCAAAGCCGGCTTTTTTCTGACAAGGCAATGCTCTACACGGCGCACAAATTTATGCAAAGCAGTTTTTATAGAAACACATGCACGAAATTCATACTGCGATGCAGAAAGCTTTGCCTGCACATTATTATCTTCATTAATATGATACAGGATGTCTTTCCAACCATTTCTGTTGGAACGAAAAAGTGATCATACGGAAGGATTTAGCTTCAAAATAGCTTTCCTTTCCGGGTTTGGGGAGAAATATACCTGTAATGGCACATAGCTGTGTCTCAAGCATGCTTGAAAAATGACGTGGTAATATCCTTTCAGTTGGTTCCAACCTTTCTGCAACAGTACAGGGTAGAGCCCGTTTGGCCCAGGTGTTTTGAATGGTTGAAACTTGTTAATAGCTGCTTCAACACACTCGAATGAACATATGTTTGCAACCATTTCAGTGTCTTCAGGTCTCATGAATCAATTGTCCTCTTAAAGGCGGTGAATCATCCAGTCAATTCCGGTGGTTTACAATAGCTAAAATTGAACTATAATTTTTGATATTTTTTGTTTTGATTTTGGGACTGCGGTTGCAAAGATATTCAACAAATACAAAAAGATGTCCCCCGAAAAAAGTTTTTGGAAACTCTGAGTTTTGATCTTCCCGCCAAAACCACAGTTCTCTAAACTATTAGGCCTACTGTAACCTTATTAAACTATTAGGCCTAACTATCTCTAAACTATTAGGCCTAATAGTTTAGAGATAGTTAGGCCTAAACTAGGCTATTTAGAAATAAACTATTTAGAAATAAACTATCTCTAAACTATTAGGCCTACCACAGTTCTCTAAACCATTAGGCCTACTGTGATTTTGGCGGGAAGAACAAAACTCAGAGTTTCCAAAAACTTTTTTCGGGGGGACATCTTTTTGTATTTGTTGAATATCTTTGCAACCGCAGTCCCAAAATTAAAACAAAAAATATCAAAAATTATAGTTCAATTTTAGCTATTGTAAACAACTGAAATTGACTGGATGATTCACCGCCTTTAAGTCGGATCTGGTTGCTTGATTTTCTGTCTGCTGGCTACCCGGTGATAAGATATCGAGTAGATAGTTCAAAGTTTCTAGTGGAGACTTCGTAAATTCTCCGTTGTGTTTAATTACGTTGCTAACACGGACCGTTTCTTCCTTCGAATAATCTTAACCAGCCGAGCCGTTGGTGTTTGACTATTCATACTCTCTACAAAGCTATGCCATGAATCGCGCTTTGCTCTTTTGACAGCTTTTTTGAAGTAAAAGGGCAGGCTTTTGAGCCTCGCAATCGTCTTCTTGTTTTGTTTTATTGGGTTTTCTCCAAGCTCGGCGAGCCTCTTTTCGAAGGCTTGCTAGCTCAGAATTCCACCAAATGTTATCTTTCTTACGGAGCGACTTTCGCATAGGGCAAGCAGCTTCACTTGATTTAGTTATTAACGAATGAACCTTGTTTGCCAGCACATCAATGTCTTCTTTTGAGAGAGGTACTGGTACTGGTGCAAAATTTGTTCATTTAATTTTTGTTCGAGTTCGTTTACATACTTTTCCAGCAAGTACAACGAACATTACGTAACATTTTAGCCTGCTTTTGGATTTTGCTTTTAACTTGGAATCTAATATGTATGTGATCCGAGAATGATGGCACGTTGCTAACATGCTGGCCAATTACTCGGTCCTATGCACACTGGTTCTCCAAGGTTAAGTCCAAAACCTCTTCACGCGTTTTAGTTCTTAATGTTGGTTTATTACCTAGATTACAGAAATTCAGGTCTGCACTAGCACAATATGCTAGCAGATTCTCTCCTCTAGGGTGTGGCAGTACTCCCTTTTTTTCCTTATTAAAATTATGTGGCCCAGTGATGCGTAAAATTAAAAACGTGATAAAATTGCTCGGTTACGATCTCTCTCTTTTGTTTTCTCTTTTTCGGATGTGATGTCGTTTCAGCCGGAAGCAGAAATAGAACTGTGTTTTTGCTTACTTTTGTGTATTTTGATTTTGGAAAGAAACGTGAAGAGTCAGATTGAGTTCCGTTCGAGCAAACGAGGCTGCATTGAATGAAATGAGGCTGCAATGAAAGAAACAGTGACCCCGACAACTGAACATTATCAAACTAGTAAGTAGGCTAGGCTACTCTTACTGAGTGCAAGATATCAGATAGCCTACCGATATAAATATTGGCTGGAGGTTTCACTTTCATGCATTTCAACTGGTTAGTATGCTGGCTGCTTGCGCCACTTGCGCTTAGCATGGTGGATTCATTTCAAACGCCTCAGCACCCATACAATACTAGATTAAAATCAACTCAACACCGACACAGTTGCAATTTCTCTACTGGGTCTGCTGTAGAGATGGCAACAGCGCAGCGTACGCGGCCGCGCGGTGTTGTTGGTACACCGCGCCGCGCAGCGTGGCTACTAAAATCTGCATTACGTCACAGCATCAACGCAGCGCCGCGTACAAAAATTTTTTTACATTTTTTTACAATTATTGTTGGTGATTTTCTCTTTATGAACAACAATGGTTAGTCTAGATGGTCTGGATGTAGCTATTATATGAATTGAAGACAATGCATGTTACTAAAACAGGAAAGGTGCCTTCGGTTTAAGTTTATTTTTTCAGAAATCGGAGCATCCTAGAATCGGCTTTTTTGGCTACAAGAAACTTAGTTTTGATCAGCTGAACGTGTTTTTTTTTGACACCAACAAAAAGATTTTGGTATTGGTACGCTAGATTAGGAAAGGTTTAGGACGTTGGGTGAGCAGGGGTGCCGATCTTTGTTGAGCATTGGGGGGGATAACTTGCAATTTTACCCCAATTTTGCGCTATTTTCAACTTTGGGGGGATGAACCTTGACCACGATTTTTTTCAGGTGAGCAAATTAAGCGAAGACCAAAAAATAAGGTCTTCACAAAAAGAAGGAAAACTTTGTTCCCCAAATTGTAGTGGAGACCTGCGCTCAAATGCACTCCAAAATCAAATTATTGGGGGGATATATATCCCCATCCCCCCTTTGGGTTTCGACACCCCTGTCGGTGAGAAGATGAAACAAAGGCAGATAAATGTAGAAGAAACAGATTTGTGGGAAAGAATCAAAGGTGGGCAAGTTAACGCAAAACGTTAGCTTCGTTAACCACTAGTCCGTTAACAAACTTCACACCTCCGTTAACGTTAATCCGTTACTTTTAGCTTTAATTAACGGAAGTTAATAAAGTCCGTTATTCCGTTAATATTTTGTGTGTAATTTACATTTTCTTTTTATTCACTCGCTTCTAGAACACGTATTGACGCTGTTGAGCTGATTGCAAGGAAATATTTATTGCCATGGTGGTCTTTTTGTGTTTTGGAAGTTACATTTTACAGTCTAATCGAATTTCAAGATAAAATAAGTTCATATACACTAACAAAGCTGCAATCGGAAAATCTTTGGAAATCGCGAACAGCGATAAGTAATAGACCAATGAGGCTGCAGCTTATTATTTGCCGCAAAAAAGAGCTCCTTTCTTGGTTTTTTCTATAAAACTCGTGCTAAAACGCAACAAGTGTTACCAGTGCAAATTGGTTTGTGAAAACGATGAATGAATGGTGCAAGATATTAACAATAAAAACCTTAACGGAAGTTAACAGAACTTAACGGAAGTAAATTTAGTCCGTTAACATGAAAAAACTTTTTAACGGATTAACGAGTTGATGAAAAAGTCAGCTTCGTTAATAACGGATTAACGATTAACGGACTTGTGCCCACCTATGGAAACAATCATCAGAGTAGAGGCACAAAACAAAGCCTAGCGACACACCCTCCCTGCACACAGTAAGCCTATGGTACCGGTACAAGCCCAAGGCTAGACAACAGTTTCTACTACACATGCGCTTGCATTTCAGAGTGACAGAGTTAGTTCAGTGTAGCCCTATTCGTCAACAGGTCATGGCATCAAGAATTAGCCCTTTCGGTCCTATGTCTGGGAGCCTATCTCAGACCTGGGTAGACCTATGTCTGTATGTAGTAGGCCTAGAGTACGAAGGACTAGGCTACACAAATTTCCAATGACAGAATAGCCTACGTAGTAGCAAAATTTATTCCACAATCCAACATATGTAAAACGGCAAAGGTATAATACGTAGGGTAGTTTCATACAAGTGTAGTACGGTAGCTTGTGACAGCATGCAGAGCACGTGATACCTTATATTTCATTATTTGAGCTACTGGTTCAGGATTAGTACAGTAGTTGCATGGAATCATCAGGTAAGACTGGTAGATTGTATTTGATTGCCAAAACATGGTGCAGAAAAACTGATAGAAAGCACACACAAGGCAGATTAAACCTGAAAGCCTATAATTGAAACGACTGATCTCACGTCGCATGTTTTTTTAGTTTTTACTCGGCCATTTTCAAAGTTAACTAGTGCGAAGTTTCAGAACTTTTGCTTATAACTCTATAATGGTTAGGTCTAGCTACATGAAATTTTGACAGCAGTTTGAGGTTCATAAGTTAGTTGTGAGTGCCAAATTTTAAGGGCAATGAGTCCCATAACTTCAGGTTTTGGACCCGAAAACTACTTCAAAAGTTTGGTGTAAAAAGCGGTCTTATTCAAAAACGGTAGAAGTACGGCAAAAAATATTTCACATGGTTATATGTCGTAAGGTACTCTTTCATCTCTACCTAAACTTTTAGCCACATTGAGTTTTTTTTTCTTTTTTCATTTTTTGCTTTCTAAATTTTGTGCACTCTTCTTCTCCTAAACCACACAACATCGATATTTAATTTTGAGTAAATTTGTTGGGCTGCTAATGCAATTTTGTCTCCTAAATTTGTTTGAGGCTTCTCCCCAGAACCCCCCCAAAACGGGGGCCTAAAAAACTAATTTTTTTAATCGCTCAAGCTAGGGTGGTAGTTTTTTG
This sequence comes from Trididemnum nubilum, assembly GCA_963965965.1. Taxonomy (NCBI): domain Eukaryota; kingdom Metazoa; phylum Chordata; class Ascidiacea; order Aplousobranchia; family Didemnidae; genus Trididemnum; species Trididemnum nubilum. The sequence continues at coordinate 69,463 of CAWYPQ010000420.1, forward strand.
TTTATATTGGTCGATATTTAAGCAAACAATAGTTTGACATAGTATGGAGGTACCACCCCCCCTATGAGCCCCCAAATGGACTCCCCAGAAATTAGTTTTTTGAACGGCTAAAGCTAGGGCATTACTTTTTTTTATATCGGCAGATGTTTAAAAAGCCAATATTTTGACATGGTTTGAGAGAGCGACCCTTTTGAAAACTCTCCAAAAACAATACCCCTAAAATCAATTTTTTTATATGTCATAAGCTAGAGAGCTAATTTTTTTTCTGATGTTAGTGGAAATTTAAAGGATATTTAACTTGCGGTGTGGCGCGGTGCAGTGTGAACTTAGTTGTGTTTGGATGCGGTGCGGTGCAGCATGCGGACAAGGTTTGTGGATGCAGCGCAGCATGCGGATGCATATTTTGTTATCCGCGCCATCTCTAGTCTGCTGATAGTAACATAGGTGGGCAAGTTAATGAAAAACGTTAGCTTCGTTAACCACTAGTCCGTAAACAAATTCACACCTCCGTTAACGTTAATCCGTTATTTTCAGCTTTAATTAACGGAAGTTAATAAAGTCCGTTAATTCGTTAACATTTTGCGTATAATTTATTTACATTTATTTTTATTCACTCGCTTCCAGAACACGTATTGACGCTGTTGAGCTAATTATGAACACGTATTGACGCTGTTGAGCTAATTATTGCTGTGGTGGTCTTTTTGTGTTTTGGAAGTTACATTTGACAGTCTAATCTAATTTTAAGACAAAATTAAGTTCAAATGCACTAACGAAGCTGCAATCGGAAAACCTTTGGAAACTGCGAACAGCGATGATAATTAGACCCATGAGGCTGCAGGTTATTATTTGTATCAAAAAAGAGCCCTTTTCTTCGCTCTCTTCTATAAAACTCGTGCTAATACGCAACAAGTGTTACCAGTGCAAACTGGTTTGTGCCGGTACCATAAACAAATGGTTGCAAGATATTAACGATGAAAAACCTTAACGGAAGTTAACAGAACTTAACGGAAGTTAATTTAGTCCGTTAACAGAACTTAACGGAAGTTAATTTAGTCCGTTAACATGTAAAAACTTTTTAACGGATTAACGAGTTAATGAAAAAGTTAGCTTAGTTATTAACGGATTAACGATTAACGGACTTGTGCCCACCTATGGATAGTAATATTACTCCACTGCAACAAAGACCAAGTGTTACCATTATGAGTTCCGGAACGACTACCAGTACATCAGAAGTTAACAACGCGGTGAATACTGGCAGTGATGATAGGCCTACTGCAGGCGTGGGCATAGGCCTACCTGTGCAAACTACATTCAGACGCGGGAGAAAGGATTACTCAAAAATTTACGAAAGATAACCCAGCAGCATGGTGTAATTATTTCGATCAAATTTGCCTTCCTATGACAATGACATTGATGTTAAAGCGAATGTTGTTTCTTCGACTGACAATAGTGATGGTGTGCCCTCGTCTGAAACCATCACAGGACGACATACACTGAGAGGACGTAAAATAATCGTTCCTTTTCGTTTGCATAATTTTGCGTTGGGCTGAGTGTGTAGTTATGTAAATAGAGTTGATTTTCGTTGTTTAATGCCTTTTCGTTGTGACGGTTCAGTAGTCTGAATTTTGCAAAGTATACTCAATATTTTGCGTAAGATAGCAAAACAATATTTTTTTTATGCAACGCCGTTATTCCACGAGCCCCAATTGAATCTGCTTTTGTTTATACTTTAGTCTATTGAAGTATTTGCTGCTCCAAGTCACATTCCTGTAGTGGTTGGTTCTTTATGCTGCCACTAGGCAATGTTTGCATTCGCAATTTAAAGCTGCTTCATCCTGACACTCGGATCAGAAAGCAACCCAATTGTGTTCACTGCCGACTTTTTGCTACTATTTTCGCACGCTGTAATCTTTGTCGTTTCATGTCTTTTGATTCAAAATATTGCATTCTGTGTTTTGAGATAGTGCTGCATTAAGGTGAATTTACACAGTATCCGTTTTTCGTACGTTTTCGTCCGTTTTTTTACGTTTTTGCTTCTTGAAAAAGTATGCGCTTTTTCATCCGCATTTTTATAAGTTCATATCCGCACTAAAAAAAACTGTTGTATATACTGTAGATAAAAATTTTGTTTATGAAGTACAAGAGCGATATTTCAAAATAGAGCTGTACCTTTTTACAAAAAATTTTTTCGGAAAACTTTTGTTCAGTATGTGTCTGTCTGGTTAGTGCGGATATGGACTTATAAAAATGCGGATGAAAAAGCGCATACTTTTTCAAGAAGAAGCAAAAACGTAAAAAAACGGACGAAAACGTACGAAAAACGGATACTGTGTAAATTCACCTTTACTTTGCTTTTGCTTCCGTATTAACTATGCCATTTGAAACTTTGTTCAAAATGTTTGGCCATTTGCTCCTGTGATTTGTTTTGCCGATGAACCCTGCTTGCAGCAGCCCTTCATCTGGGGCGCAGTTTTGTGGCAGTACTCCCTTTTTTTTTTATTAAAATTATGTGGCCCAGTGATGCGTAAAATTAAAAACGTGATAAAATTGCTTGGTTACGATCTCTCTCTTTTGTTTTCTCTTTTTCGGATGTGATGTCGTTTCAGCCGGAAGCAGAAATAGAACTGTGTTTTTGCTTACTTTTGTGTATTTTGAATTTGGAAAGAAACGTGAATAGTCAGATTGAGTTCCGTTCGAGCGAATTAAGGCTGCAAGGGTTTATATTGGAGGATCCCCATATAGTGTGATGTGAATTTGCATCGGTTTCTACAATAGTAGGGATTTGTTCATTTTCTTTGAACACTTACAGATCCCTCAATAAATTGGGTGGAGCTGGTTCTTCGGCTGCCATGTAATCGATACGAAAACAAAAACTATCTCCCCTTCGGCACACATTGTTAACTCTAACTGCCACAATATCCTCATTTGAAAACATCGAAATTAGAGAACAACAAAGATCAGGAATAGCATAAATGCACGTCCGAAGACGATTTCGTTTTTCAATACCTTGAAAGAGGTTCCAGCCTCGTAGCTTACTTCTGATTTTAGTGGCATATGTCCATGGTTCTTGTGCTAACACTAACCCTGAACGTACGTTTTTTGTAACTTCACAAATGTTATAGCTTGCTGCTTTATATCTGCGTAGGTTGATTTGCCAAAACTCTAAATTATGGAAGGATAACTTAGGTGCCTTAGTG
>CAWYPQ010000421.1:0-110000 GCA_963965965.1 Trididemnum nubilum
GGCAATCATCTCCCACACAACAACCAGTTGCAATTTGGTTAAGACTGTATGACAGTTGATCCATATATACAGAAAATAGTAAAGGACTTAGGACACTACCTTGTCTTTCTCCATTAGTTACATTGAAGGATCTGGATACCTCTGCTCCCCATCTCACCCTCATTGTTTGATTTTTATACCAAAAATATAGAAGACGAACAAAGCACAATGAAACATTTCGGTTAATTAACTTTTTAAATAATAAAGAAAGACTGACCTTATCGAAGGCCTTTGAAGCATCAAGAAATACACTAAATATAGGGCTGCCTTTGTAGATGTAGGAAGACACACATTGTTTTAGCAAAAAAACACACATATCTGTGCTATGCTGTGCTTTAAACCCAAACTGATTATGAGTTGTATGAAGAAAGGTTTCAATGCGACTCAAAATAAAATGCTCAAGCAACTTAGAGATAACACTAGTTAGTGCGATTGGCCTGTACTTACTACTGTCTTGCAAATTCCCGTTCGCATTTTTGACAATAGGCACAATAATAGTATCTTGACAACCAAGAGGAACAAAATTATGATAAAGACACATAGTGAAAAATATACTAAGGTACATACAAATACTCGGGTCACAATAACAAAGATGTTCAGCAGTTACAGTATCAGCCCCAGGAGAGGAGTCAAGTGGCAGCTTATACAGCAAAATATGTATTGAGTCAACAGTGCATTGCAAATTGGGAATGCACTCGATATACGCGATTCAGTGGCATAACAATGCTGTGACCAAAAACAAAAAAAATGTTTGGTCACGGGTTAAAATGAAAGTTTTACAAAAGCAACTTGAGAAACATTTTATGAACTAAAAATTGCAAATTTATGTATTCGTTTTATCATCGAATGCTTCCTAAAATTTTGATAACTACTTCAAATCTGGAAATATTCAGCATTCATATAATACCAGATCTATTGCATCAGATGGCTATTATTTGGAAAGAGCTACTACGGAGAGTGGGCAGTTGACATGTATGTATGCTGGAGTAAAAATTTGGAACAAAACACCTTTGGATATAAAAAAATTATCTAAGCATACCTTTTGTAGACAAATCAAAAAATCATTGATTGGTGAGGAATAAAATATTGCGGTCCCTGTTGTTGTTTTTTTTCTGTGCTTTTCGGTATTAAAATAAGTTGCTTTTTATTTTTAACTTAACGAGCATTAGGGCAGCTTTGACATGATGACCAGAGCTTGGTCTTTCGCCGTCCAATTTATTTGGACAACAACCAAGGTGTAACAACTTCAATATCTGTAACAAATAATTGATTTTATTTATATTGGTTGCTTATGTTTTTATATGTGCTGTTTGGTGCGTTCTGTAGGCCTACTGACTATGCTGTGCTTTTAGTGGTGTTCAAGCGGACAAATAAACGCTTACTTACTTACTAACTTCTAATTTTTGTTTTAAATATTTTGGAGAAATAATAATACGGAGAAATGATAATTTTTTTTGGGGAGAAATAATTTTTTTTGGAGAAATAATTAACAATTGCTTGCGTCTGACATTTAAGAAAAAAGTGTCCGCGAGTAACTCTCATTATCCAAGTTTTGGTGTCAACTTGCAAAGGAATATCCAATATGGTATGAAGAAGGCTTAAAAATTGTCATCTCTTTTCCAAGTTCATATTTATGTGAGGTGGGGGTGCCGCTAGTAGCGCGATACTTCCCTCCTCCGCCAACACGATTGCAATCGTTGGGTTGGAAGGATCCAACACGATTGGAATGGTTTTGAATGGATTAAATGATAACGGAATAGATTTGTGCGAATGAAGCCAATTACCGAAGAGAGAGACTGGGAATCGCTAGAGATTATATATGTGTTTAAGTTTGTGGCCGACCAAGCCCAGTTTATTGTTTTGATTTTGCAAGAACATCGTGCTTAGCCTAGCCCGCAAAATTATGTAGTCTACAGAATCAAATCATTTTAAGGTCTTGTAATGTAAATATTACTCAGCTTGTTAAACAGACGTAAGATTCTTTTTCAAGTTTAACCGTGGCCGTATCAAGCTACTTGTACATCAAAGATGATCAGTACGGTTTTTTTCCAAGCTGCTTTTTTTCGTTCCTGAAATGAAGTTTGTTCAAAAAATCGAAGAAGATTACCAAAGTCTTCTTTAGAAAAAAAAATTCTGTATTTGACATAACATTTCCCATTAAAAAAACACATTATGATTCTCCATTCAAAAAACCTTCAGTAAAACAAGTTGAATAATTGAAAAAAGAGCACATGACAGAATTTCACCAACATATCAACTCGGTTTGTCATCATATACAGTTCACTATGGAAGAAGAGCAGAATCTCTCTTTACCGTTCTTGGATGTTCTAGTAATACGACATGACAAAACTCTTCGCACCCAAGTCTACCGGAAACCCACCCACACAGACAGATACCTTCATTTTGATTCTCATCATTCTCAGCACCAGAAACTCGCAGTTACCAAGACACTACATGACAGAGCTAGCACACACAATACCATCCCAGCAGATGCACGACACGAAGCCACCCATGTTCTGTCTGTTCTACAACTCAACGGTTTCCCTCTACGGCACTCCTACCCCATCCCAAGGTCAAACAACGGAACACAACACGGCATCTTATGCACTTCACCTCCATACCTTATGTACAGGGTACTTCAGAACGTATCGGTCGTATTCTTAACGAAGCTGGTGTGAAAGTTGCGATGAAGCCGGTTCAAACCATTGGAAATATTCTTGCCTCACCCAAAGATCCTATTGTAGAGCATGAAAAGAGTCGATTAATTTATAAGATACCTTGTGCTGATTGTGAGTTTGTGTATGTGGGGCAAACGAAACGAGATTTAAAAAGTCGTGTTGCAGAACATAAAAGAGCCGTCAAAAATGCGGAACCACAAAAATCCACTTTATATGAACATTTAATGTAGTTTGATCATCGTATTAACTGGGAAGAATCCACTGTTTTAAAATATGTTAATAGTTATCGTAGACGGTTAATTGCTGAAAGTTGGTTTATCAATGCCCACACTAACGTTATCAACCGTTCGGATGGTGAGACATTGCCATCAGTGTACCGATCTTTAGCCAAAAGTGCTCAGTAAATGCTGTTTTTTTTTTTTGCTAATTTTTTACTATATATGACTTAGCCACGTTTTCTCGTTTCATCACAGTAAAGCAATTGAATTTTTACGTTTTGTTGAATTAGCCCTAACTCGCAAATGATCATTATGACGTTATAATCATCTATACTCACTTAATTTATTCGGTTCTTTTGATATTTATTTAGTTGTAACTTATCTGCGATATGTACTGTTTGTGCTAGTATTGGAGGAGTGCTTGACACTCCTCCAACTCAACTTCTGAAGATGCTCGGCGTTTCAGCTGAGCGAAACGTCAAGGGAATAAATTAGCGTTATGCTAATCGTGTGTCCTTTTACCGGAAGAACAGTAGGCTAGCCTACCTTTAGTATTGATTTTCATGCCCGGTAGACCAGATGGTTGTAGAAACCACTCTTATTCAGTTTTGAAGTTGAATAATTGTTAATTTTATTTTTCATAAACGTTCATGAAATATATCTTTGTGACGCAATAGCTGATTAAGTGAGTGACGAAATAGTGTTGAAAATTTTCCTCAACACCATTGCAAAACCTCATGTATAAAAGTTGCGTGGCGCAACCAGGAAAATCAATCAATCAATCAATCAATCAATCAGCTTTTATTCAAAATGGTTCAACACTAACACCCAGTGCTGGGCATCGCAAATTTACGCTCTACTTCGCTACTGCAAATTCCACAAAATAGCAATGGGTGGTCCACAACCACGAATCCGCAAGTTTGCGGTACGTTTGCGGTAATTTTTTTCAATTTCGCAAACGCAAATGAATTTTTACTAATGCAAACTTTGCTGTTATTTTTTCCTGGTTTGATAAATAGAGGAGACCCACAGCAATAGGGTGTCCATAAAGTCCTGCACCCATTTAAAATTTAAATATCTCAAAAACCCCATATGGTAGAAACTTTAGATTTTCGACAGTGAATTATACCACCATGAAGTAGTTTTTTTTATTTTTCACAAATTATTTTATTGTTAAAGTGAGTACGAATAAGTCATTTTTAATAAAGGACAGAGGTGGAGTCGAGGACACAAGGCTCGAGGCCAAGGCCAAGAACACAAAAAAAATCCGAGGCCAAGGCCAAGGACAGCCTTTTCGAGGACAGACACTCTCTAGGCCAAGGACAGGAATGCTCGAGGCCAAGGACAGGAATGCTCGAGGCCAAGGCCAAGGACCAAGGACACAAGCGCGAGTGCTCTCCAAAAAAAAAAAAAAAAGGTCTGCACAAAAATTTTTCAAGCGATCTCCTCGAGGCCAAGGACGTCCTCGAGGACTCCACCTCTGATAAAGGAGTAAGGAGTAAGTTTGCAACAAATTATGAAAAATGTTGACCATTCAACAAAAAGCACAAAGTGTTCTTTGGTACAATGAATTGAAAACACCAACTGCAGTACAACGTAAATTTAGAAATGAGTTTGGACAAGACCCTCCACACACTAACAGCATTAAGAGATGGTTTAAAAATTTTATGGAAACCGGCAGCATTTTGGATCGCAAACGATCAGGTAGGCCAAGCATTGATGAAGAGACTGTTGATGCTGTCCGAGTAGCATTTCATCGCAGCCCAAGGAAATCAATTCGTGTTGCATCAAATGAACTTGCTATTCCTCGAAGCACAGTTCACAAAGTTTTGCATAAACGACTTCGGCTCCATGCTTACAAGTTACAAATTGTTCAAGCTCTTATGCCGGATGATCGCCCTCGCCGAGCAGCTTTCGCTGAAGAAATTCTTCAGCGCATTGATGATGACAATTGCTACCTTAACAGGGTGTGTTTTTCCGACGAAGCAACTTTTCATGTATCCGGGAAAGTCAATAAGCATAACATTCGAATATGGGGTTCACAAAATCCTTGCGAGGTTTTAGAAAGAGAAAGAGACAGTCCCAAAATCAATGTTTGGTGTGGTTTAATGCACAAACAGATTATTGGTCCGTTCATTTTTGCTGAATCCACCATTACAGCAAACATTTATCTGGATATGCTAAAACATTACGTTGTTCCTCAATTAGAAGAGTTCCAGCCGAGGGTTTTGTTTCAGCAAGACGGTGTCCCTCCACACTGGGGTTTGATAGTTCATGACTTTTTAAATGTAACTTTTCCAAACTGATGGATTGGAAGAAATGGCCCAACACCATGGCCGCCAAGATCTCCAGACATCACCCCTTTAGACTTTTTCTTGTGGGGTTATGTAAAAGACAGAGTTTACAGAACGCCAGTACGTGACGTCGAAACATTGCAGTCACGAATAATTGAGGTTCTCGCCACAGTAAACGAAGAAATGCTGGAGAACACTTGGCGCGAAATTGAGTATCGCCTTGACATATTAAGAGCAACAAATGGAGCACATGTTGAAGTTTATGAATAGCATGGAAAATTAAATTCTTGAAATATGGCTATTACTTAAACTGCTAGAATTTTTTATTAGTAAAACTTTAATAAACAAACTTTACTTTGCAAAAAACTGTATGATTTTATCTGCTTTAGTTATTTAGCAATACAATTTTGAAAAGTGTTCAAGACTTTATGGACACCCTATATAACAATGCTTCATATTTTCCATGTAGGCTACAGACCTGAGTTAAACTTCAGTAAGTTTTCTTCGATTTATTTAATATCCTGTTTTTGTATGTTATAATCTACAATTCTACATGTCAACAGCATGGCGAGTGGAAATGTACGCAAGTTTGTTTGAACAAAACTGCAACGGAGTTGAATTACGGCTGTGACTGTGGTGGTGGAGTAGAGGCTTGGGAGAGAGTCAGAGTTGTATGTCGGCCTGGGCTTTTCGGGCCGGGTTCGGGGCTAAAGTTGACAAAATTTCGGGTTTAATTCGGGCCTGAGAAGTGCTTTTTGTCTTAGGTGCACAAAAATATAATCAAAATAACTTGGAAATAACGCTTACGTTTTTCAGACCTAACCTCTGAACTTCGGTAACCGGTCTCCGTTGAAATAGTCACTTTCAATCAGTTTTCGGGTTCGGGCTTATATTTTTGGGTTTGGACCTGAACTAGTCGGCCCGTTTACAACTCTGAAGAGAGTAACTTCACCTGCCAGTCAGTTTCGTCGCTCGTTCATCTAACAGCAGTATAGTCGTTGAGTTGAAAATCCTTATTTGATTTATACATACTTGTGCAATACATGTAGCCTACTTGTTATAGGACAAACGGAGATGAACTAATCTTTATTGAGTCGTGGTGAGCAAAAACTCGAGACGCACAAACGCGTTCTTGAAAATAATACTTTATTTATTTATTTATATTTATTTATTGACGGACTCAAAAAAGATCGGTCCAGCAGTACAGAGGCATAAACACAATTACACACTAATCACACCCAAACACACACAATGCTTTAAGCAAGATAAAATCCAATTGTTTGTGCTTGCATTATCAGTATATGTGGTCCAAGCTAGGTATTCTGGTACAAGTTCGCAAAATGATTATTGTATGGACCGGACCTAAAGTCATTTGATCTTACGAGAGCAGATAACCACACAATGCACGAGTTAAAACATCGAAGCACAAAATTTGCTGTGTGCTTTCTGATCAAAGCGTGAAAAGTAGGCACATTATTTTGGACCAACGTGGTGGACATACTTGTGCGTCGAGGAAGATTAAACAAAATCCTGTAAGCATTGTTATATAACCTACTCTTAAACGATTAAATGTCGATTTTCGATACATACACCCAAGGATGGCAGTACGGTATGGTACGTTTAGAATTTGCGTACTACGTACTTCGTACCTTCAACCGTACCGTACCAGCGTACCGTACTTCAGTTCAATTTCTGAAGCGTACCGTACCAACGTACTGTACCCGTGCCATTCCAAAAAAGGCGTACCGTACTTCTTGGCAAAAATTGAAGCGTACCGTACCGTATTTACGTACCGTACTGTTATTCTTGCTTTCAACTACTTGCAACTTTAACTGACTTTGAAATCACTAGTCTATAAATCAACAATCTCAATTCACACATTTAGCGTCGGGTTCAGCTGTCTTTTGCCTCTGCATACAAAAAGCCGGTGCAATGTGCGAAAAGTCTGGGATTTTTAATTCAAACAGCGTACCGACGTACTGTACAGGGGCGTATTTAGGGGGGGGCCATTGGGCCATGGCCCTTCCCTTTGAGTCTCCAGGATTGCAAAATTGCATAGAAAAGTGAGCAAAATTGAGGCATGCCCCCCCCTTTGCAAGTTGGGCATCAGGCTTTGGGCTCGAAATCAGCTGATTTTGAGTGAAGACCTTTTTTTTTGCTCTTCACCTGATTTTGGGCGAAAAATGGGACGAAATTTGAGTGAAGACCTTTTTTTTTGTTTTTGCTATTCACCTGATTTTGGCGAAACATGGGACGAAATTTGAACATGACAATTTCAAATTCTGATCTATGTTCCTCTCAAATTTTCTGCCCCCCCCCCTTTTCAAAATCCTGCGTACGCTACTGGTACTGTATCTGTACCATTACATAAAAAGGCGTACTGTACCAACGTACCGTACCTGTACCATTCTAAAAAAGGCGTACCGTACCAGCGTACCGTACTTCTTAGCAAAAATCGAGGCGTACCGTGCCGTACCGTACTGCCATCCTTGCATACACCAAGCAGTACTTCCATAAAAACAAGACACAAAAGTGCGAAATAAACAGCTTTTTACAGCTTTAGAGCAACAAAAAAATTTCCTGAATAACTTATTGGCAGAGCCATAAATAAAAGGAAAAGGCTTGGCGCACGTTCCGTGCACGCGGACATTTCGTAATTAAGGCTAAAAACCTAACCCAGAGCACTAGCCCTAGCCCTAGCCCTAATTCTAGCCCTAACCCAAACCCTAACCTAAACCTCAACCCAAACCATAACTATAACTAGATGGGAGTTTGCCAGCAAACCCAGTAAACGACCAAAGCGTAGCTAATGCTGTGACGTTCAAAAGTACTTTTTGTCTACTGTAAAATCAGCAATTATTCAAAAATAACTGATTTTGGAACCTCCACAAAAGTAGAGTCAAAATATTTGTATGTTAAATATCTCCTGATGTCATAAAACGCTTGCACCCTAGCTTGAGCCTTAGAAAAAATTGATTTTTGAGGCTCCATTTGGGGGAGTCCCCAGGGGGTGGCACCCCCAAACTATGTCAAAATATTTGTCAGTTAAATATCTGCTGATATCATAAAACACTGGCACTCTAAGTTAAGTCGTTCAAAAAATTGATTTTGGGGGTCCATTTGGGGGGTCTCCGGGGAGGGGTTATTCCCCAAACTATGTCAAAATATTTATCTGCTAAATATCTACTGATTTCAAAAAAAAGTAGCACTCTAGCTTGAGCCGTTCAAAAATTTGATATTTTGGGGCCCCACTTTGGGGGGTTCCCGGTGGAGTTACCCAAAAAAAATTTCGGGAAAAAAAATTGCGTTTGCAGCTCAACAACTTTACACAAAAATTGGATTTCCATGTTTTGTGGTTTAGGAGAAGAAGAGCGTACAAAAATTAGGAAGAAAAAAAAGGAAGAAAAAAGGAAAAAAAAATGAACCTCATCGCGGCCAAAAGTGGGTTGGTTGGGATGAAAGGGTATCTTAAGACATACAACCATATGGAATATTTTTTGCCCTACTTAAAGCCGTTTTTGACTGAGACCGCTTTTTACCCCCAACTTGCGGGGCGGTTTTCGGGTTCTAAAACCGAAGTCACGTGACCTATTGCCTCGAAATTTGGTACAAACAAGTAATTCATTAATCTCAAACTGCTGTCCAAATTTCATGTAGCTAGACCCAACCGTTCTCAAATTATAAGCAAAAGTTTGAAATTTTGCACTCGTTAGTTGGAAAATGGCCGAATAGAAACAAAGGAACACGCGACGCGAGCGTCGGTCGTTCCAATAATCAAAATAAAAATTTCCGAAAAAGAGTGACGTCATCGGAATCTATGTTTATTTAACCGCGCACGTTCCGTGCGCCAAGACACTTCGTAAATTAGAACGTAATTTCCTGTTCATGTCATCATTATGTTTTATGTCAGAGGTCAATACAAAACCTAAACACTTTATTTTTTTGACACAGTCGAGTGAGTTACCGCAAAGGCGAAACATTGGCTCAGAACACAGGCTTAGACGGTTAGTCTTAAACATCATTGTCTTGGTTATAGTACAGTTAGAAGTAATAGGCCTATCATACCTAACTATTTGCATAATCACAACAAATATCAAGAAGTTTTTATAGACCCTTGAAGCTCGGAGCAAGGCAGCATATATCATCTGCATACATGCATGATATTATTCAAGCACAGGTTGTTAGGCTTATAGGCTACTATTTACTAGTGCTTGAGTAACGGAATGGGGGTGGGGGGGTGGAGGCGGTTTGTTGTCAATGTCACTTTCTGCTTCCTTCATCACACATGGCAATTTGCAAATCACGATTAATTTAAAATAACTTAGTTCAAACGTGATAATTGTGGTTAAAGTTTTTTTTTTGCTACTGTACAACTGGTGCAAAATTTTTTTAAATTGTTCTGAAAGGTGTTCATATAATGGCAAACTTTTGCAAAGATGAAAATGTGCTAGATGTAAGAAGAACAAGCCAAAAGTTCAGTTTTTTCTTTATTTCAGTTGCAATACAGTCCTGGGTTAAATGAAATTCTAACCCTTGAACTTCTAATCGAAGTTTGGATAAGAGTAGTCTTTTAAAAGCTTTCAAATTGCACACAATATAATTACAGTGCAGACACTAGTGTACGTAAGGAACGATTTATTTTGTTTTTGTTGCTCACATCAATAATCGATACAAAGGAGGCCACTGTGCCATGGCTTTCCCCTCAGACCTCAAAAAGATTGTGATCTCAATCTCATCTCAGTTGTTCCTAAACGCTGCATCAAGGTTTGGGTTTGATAAAGCAGACTTAAAAAAATTAGGAAGAGGCTGCTGTTATGTGACATAAGGATATCGCTATACTAGCCTCAACCCCAACCCTATATCTAACCCAAACTTTAAGCCTAGCTCTAACCCTAACGTTAATCTTAACTCAAACTCAAAATCTAACCCAAGCCCTGCAGCCTGACGTTAATTTAAAAAATAAAAAAAAGTAAATAAGCAAACAAGTGCTCACTGTTTCCTCTTTTATTCTCTTTATTGGCGTTAGGTAACGTAACACCAGCCACTTCCTAACATTTAACATTTTAGTACGATAAGTTTTTATGTTTTGAAAAGTGACCCTAACTTTCTTTCAAAAATATTGATTTCTAAGCAGATACCTGTTAAAAATGTTAATGACCTAAATATTTTAGTAGCTGTGCTAATGAGCTAAAATGGAGTGAAACTCAGGAGCCCATAAATTTTTTCAAAATTATTTTCAAAACTTTATGCATAGCTTGAAAATGGGTAGGTTTATTTATCGAAACTGACCGAAACTGACCGAAACTGGCCGAAACTGAACGAAACTGACCTCAAATAATTCGAAATAGAACAATACCTAAGTTGTAGTGCATGTTGGTGGTAATGAATAGTAATTTTTTAAACTTTAATTGGAATTTTTTCCTTCAATTTTGCAAAAATTGGCCAGTTTCGATAAATAAACTTTTTGCGGCATTTATCGAAACTGGCCGAAACTGACTAAAACTGGTCAAAACTGACCCAAAATACTTCAAACTCGTATGTTATTTGTGTTTTATTGTGCTTGCTGATTGTAAGTAATAACTTTTCAATCTTTAGTTCGAGTTTTTTCCGATTAATTCAGCAAATGCAGGCCAGTTTCGATAAATAAACTTTTTGCGGCATTTATCGAAACTGGCCAAACTGATCCAAAATAGCTCAAACTCGTATCTTATTTATGTTTGGTTGTGCTTGTTGATTGCAAGTAATAACTTTTCAATCTTTAGTTCGAGTTTTTTCCGATTAATTCAGCAAATGCAGGCCAGTTTCGATAAATAAACTTTTTGCGACAATTATCGAAACTGGTCAAAACTGATTAAACGTGCATGTTTTTTTTTTTTTGTTGTGTTTGGTTATTACAAATAAAAATTTTAAATCTTCAATTAAAATTTGTTCGATGGATTTGGCAAAATGTAAGCTAAATAAACCAGTTTCGATGAAAAAAATTTTGCGACATTTGTTGAAACTGAAACAAAATTTTTATTCTTATCTTGTATCTTCTTTTATTTTTTATTGGTATTTTATTTTTATTCTATAAATAATAACTTTTCGATCATTACTTTTATTTTTTCCTGGTAATGTAACTAAATAATTTAGGCCATTTTTTACAATTAAACTTTTGGCGAGATTTATTGAAACTGGTCAATGTGATTCAAAAGCAAATTACAATAGTTTGAAGAGATACTGCTCAAGATCGGTTTTGTTGAAGGAATGAGAACAACTTACTTACTGCTAGAGATAATAAGGAAGTGCTCCAAACCTTCTCCCACTCTACTCCCCTCCCCTTATCCGTAAAATAAATTTAATCCGTTTGACTCCGCACCATTGGCAAACCTACGTTTTCGAATTTCCGTGACATCAAAAAAGATGGCAGACTAGTGTATCTCTCGTAATATTGTGATTACCGGTACCTAATATTTTCTATAAGAAAAAATATAAATTTTTTAGCATTTCATTACAATCTTATCGCAGCATCTGATTAATTTGCGATTCTTTAATTGCCTTTCTACTCATTTTCGAGAACAAGGGACGAAAGTCTATCCCAAAACAAGATGTCTTAGGCTGTTAATCAAATCAAATATTTCATTATATATGTACTGTCTTACTGAATTACACCGAAGCGTGTAACGAGTTTGCGCAGCCCATCTCCGCGTCATTGCGCCCGGTAGGGCCACCGAGAAGGGGGCAGGGGGGACAATGACATCGGGGCCGATGGAGTTTAGGGGGCCCATGAGCTCGAGAGGGGGCCCATCCAAATGACATTAAGAAGTAAACGGCCCATCAAAATCTCATGTGAAGGCCGGAAAATCGTTAAAATTTTGGTGAAGACCTTTTTTTTTTTGGAGATCACTTGATTTTTGCCGGAAAAAAGCGTTGAAATTCCAGTGAAAACCCTTTTTTTTTGTTTTTTTTTTTGTTTTTTTCTTTTGGAGATCACATCAGTTTTCGGATCAAACAGCAGCATTTTCTCCGTCTATTTTGGACTTCACACTACCAGAATTCCGTCATGTTGGAGCTGGCCCCGGGCCCAAGTTCGGCTCTCGGCGTTCCTGGCGCCCGGGCAACACAGCTCCTTTTGAACAATTGTCACAATGGTGGCGAACCGTTGGCAACACTGTGTTTGATTTGATCGGCCGGAGATTTGAATCTCAGACCTCCCACTCCAGAAACGAACGCGTTACCGCTCGACCAACTGGTTGGTCGAGACTGTTTATCATATAGGTTTTATTGTGCCTCTAACACCCTGGATACTGTTTGTAGCTTATCGTTTCTTTTTCAGCGCACGAATCGTTCTTAATAAATCACTACTGAAATATAAAAACTATCAGTGTTTTACGGGAGCGTTGGTTTTTTACCTCCGAAGTGAAGCCCAAATGGTTACTTAGTACAGTGCTACCACCAGTAATTAAATTGTAAAATTTTGCGTGGGGGGACGTACGCTTTTGTGGAAATTATGTAATTCTGTCCCCGCAATTTAAGTGCTTTTTCCGCGAAACCAGGTGAAGACAAAAAAAAAAGGTCTTCGCCGAAAATTAAAGTGTTTTTTTTTCCTGAAATCAAGTGAAGACCAAAAAAAGGTCTTCATCGCAATCTGGGACTATATTTGGCCGGAATTTGTAGGATTTATTCGTGCTGGCTGGCTCTTGATCGTTTCATAACCCAAAGCTCAAATCTCGATGAGTGGACGTCTAAATCTCGATGGGGAACGCTAAATCTTGATGGGGGAACGCTAACTCGCGCCCCCCCTACAATTTAAGTACTGGTTACTACTACTATCGCAACTGGCCAAAAATGTGCGAGTCCGTACACAACCGTTATACTGCTTGGCCCAGGCGCGTAGCCAGGATTTCGCAAAGGGGGGGGCTTTTTTGGGAAGTGAAAACAACAATAAACGAACTTGACCCAAATTTTCATCTGTCTTGAATCAGATTGAGGCGGTTTTTTTGTCAAAACCAGGTGATCTCCAAAAAAAAGGTCTTCACCAAAATTGAAACGGTTTTTCCGGCCGAGATTAGGTGATCTCCAAAAAAAGAAAGAAAGGTCTTTATCAAAATTCAGTCACTTCTGCTGACCAACTTTGGGTGAGCTCCAGAAAACAAAAAAATCCACATGTCTGGTCCAAATAACAACAAGTCCTTCATAACAGCAAGCCCTTCACAACTTCTGCTCCCCATTCCCGTTGGGGGGCTGTTTTCATTTTTGGCGCAAAAATCGGCCTCAAAAGCACTAAACACTTGCTATTTTGCATACTTTTCAGGCTAATGGGGAGGGCTGTAGCCCACCTACCCCCCTCTGGCTACGCTACTGGCTTGGCCCAATTATGGGAAATAACATAAGTGTAAAATGTCTTTCGTTTGCATATCGTGATCTGGCTTGAGGTAGCAAAAAAAAAAGCAAAAAACACGACAATTGTGAAGATGCTTTTATATCATGATGATGACGACGTATATCGCATTAACAGGTCCGGCACTTCAAATGAAAATCACTACTTTTGTGAAAAGATTGTTTAATGTAGTACGACAAGTGACAGAAGCAAAGCTTCGGGAAATTCAGCTCTTCCTCATCCCTGATATGGGTAGAGACGCAGCACGTAGGCTAATTTTATTTTCAGTGGGGCTGGAGGGCAAGCCGCTTATCCATTGCCTACAAGGTCAAATAAAACCTCGCAACTGCAACCATGTGAGCAACCACAATTTTGCAAAGCGGAGAGAGGGGGCTTGAAACTAAAGTTAGAATGATCCTGTTCGAAAAAGGTCGCAATTGGGCAGCATGTTGAGCACACTGGTGCAATTCAAGCGTATTGGGTAGACGGGGGTTCGGGGGCTAAGTCAACAGTCGTTGGGCAATTTTTGCAATTTTTTGAAAAATAACCATTTTAACGTCATTTGGATCATATTTCAAACGTTTTTAAAACCATTTAAACGAACAAAGTTGCTAGAATCTGGAATCCAGTCAACAAAGCTAAATTGCGTAGCCCTTTCAGCCCCTCTTTATTGGCGGATCAAATCCTAAACACGTTTCAAATCTTGCATGCTACATATGGCAGAGGTGAAGTCCAGGGCTCAAGGCTCGAGGCCAAAATCAAGGACACAAAAAATCCAAGACCTAGAATACACCTTCCAAGGACAGATTCTCTTGAGGCCAAGGACAGGATTGCTCGAGGCCAAGGCCAAGGACACAGCTCGGAAATGTTTTTCGAAAAAAAAGGTCTACGCTCAAAATGTTCGCAAGTTTTTCGCAAACTTCAGGCAATTTCAAAAAAAAATTAAGGTTTTCGCCCACAAATTCACAAATTTTTCACAAAGTTCGTGCGTCAAAAATTTTTTTTGGAAGTTCTCAAACGCACTTACACTTAGTCCATTAAGACGTTCTTGATGTTGACTACACCGAAAGCATGTGTTTATTTGCTTCAAAGCGGAAAATGTTTTTTCAGCAGAAGCTGTGTTACTCAGAATAGTACATATCAATTAACTAAGCTTGTACTCTTCTGAAAATCCAGGTTGGAGGTTCATAGATTTTATTAAAGTGATTAGCTTATGTGCATGTTTTGCAGCAAAATCATTGGAGCTGTAAGACACATGAAGTTCGTTTTCTAAGCGAATATAATCAAACAAAGGTCCGTAAATTGTTTGTAGTTAGTTTCACAAATCTTTTGGAAATTTTGCTTTATTTTCACCATATTTGGTTGGCCAAAGTAGTTGAAAAGAGTCAAGTATTGAAAGAGACGCATGCCTAGTTTTGATCTGCTCTGACATTTAATGGCAGAAAATATGGTAGAGCGATAAGTTTTCGTGTCGCTTTCGTTGCTATTTCGCCATTGACGTTCGCACTTACTAATGCATTATCTCCACACTCGACAGCTAAAGACCATATTTCATCAAATCGATGACCTCGTTCATGTTGCAAATCGCGAAGAAACTCTTCAATTTTATTAGCACAGTACAGAACATCGTACATTTTGCTTTGCAATACGTTGTACAAAACACCCGTGTATGTAAATAACTTGGAGAACACTTCGAGAAGCCAGATTGTTTCAAACTTGTGCAAAAATCTAAAAAATCCTTTCAATTTTAATAATGCGTCACTATCCCAGCAGTCAGAATTGTCCAAAATGCTTTCAAAAAACTCAATTAATTGCTTTCGGTGCCTAAATACCGTCTTGGTAATTCGCGAAGTAAAGTTCCACCTAATGTGCGCTACGAACGGAAGTTTCCTGGCCGTGCCCCTTGCGACTGCTTGTGCCCCCCCTCCCATTTTGGAATACTCAAAATCAGAGGTGGAGTCTGCGAGGACGTCCTTGGCCTCGAGGACACACTTTGAAGTCCTTGGCCTCGGCCTCGAAGGTCAAGTCCTTGGCTTTGGCCTCCAGGCTTCAAGTCGTCGAAAATTGGCCTGTCCTCGGCTCGAGGACAGCACTTTTTTTTTGAATAGTTGAACTTCAATAGATCGCCTGAAAAAAGATTTTAGAAAGCGTTTTTTACTGGAGAATGCCTGAAAAATTATTTTGAAGACCTTCTTTTTTGGAGAACACTTGCGCTTGTGTCCTTGGTCCTTGGCCTTGGCCTCGAGCATTCCTGTCCTTGGCCTCGAGAGGGTCTGTCCTCGAAAAGGCTGTCGTTGGCTTCGGATTTTTTTGTGTCCTTGGCCTTGGCCTCGAGCCTTGTGTCTTCGACTCCACCTCTGCTCAAAATAGTTTTTTTGAAGCATCACGTAGCCTCAAAACAGTAGACAGTGATGTAAAAAGGAATAATAACGTTCAAACATAATTCTCGTCTGACGTTTTCTCAATCTTTTCTTATTAGCACGGTGCACACTACTGCCCAGGTTTTCGTTTTTGCTTATTCGATATTCATTGAGTGTTTCTCAAACCATGGGTCGCGCGCACATCTGGGTTGCAAAGCGTTTACGGATATGTCGCGAAATAGAGATGTAGGCCTGCAGTATTGTTTCTTGGTTAGTGATCATGACATGAAATGAAATAAATAATACGTGAACAGTGGCCAACCACGGGGGGTAATTAGTTCAAAAATACTAGCGTTTCAATATGTTTTGGACTTGATCTGTAGGTAAAGCGGCTGAAGGGGAAGGGAAATTTATGATTCTTTTGAATGATAATGAGTTTCAGCAACTTATTTCTTTCAAATAGCTCCGAAAATCGAAATGTAATTAAAATGGGGCTGAAAAGTCTATTTCTTGCAAAAGACTTCCAAAAATCGCCAAGCGGCTGGGGGCTACGCCCCCAGAATCCCGCCTAAATAACAATTAAGTTGCAACGGTTTGTTCAGATTGCCACAAATTTTTTAACTTTTGGTTCAAACTTTCCCCTTTTGGTAAAATCTTTCTTGTTAAAAGACCAGCTTTTTTTTAGTGCCTACTCAAGATTGCTTAGGTCGGTGTCACTGCTGCAGACCAGAGATGGAAACCGGCCGGATCAACCGGCACCGGTCGGGTCGACCGGCCGGTCGGGTTGCCGGTCGGGTCGAGATTCTTCGACCGACCGGTCAAATTCTCCTTTCTGGCAACTAAAAGATATCTAAGTACCTATCGAATTATACTGATATAGTTTATCATAAATTAAACTTTTTATAAAAAAAAACAGTATTAACAAACCACACCCTTCGAAAACACATGTTAGATGGTTTCAAGCTGTGACTAATATGCTGTGACCATTAGGACATGCACATCCAGGGACGTATTTAGGGTGGGAATATTGTGCCATGCCTCCCGACTTTGGGCCACGGCACAAAGCAAAAAAGTGCAAAATATGCGTTAAAATCGCGTAATCAGATTCTAATAAAGCATGTATGTGGAAGAGGCTTTCGCTACGTGGCATTTTAGAATCATTTTAATCAGCTTAAGAGTGGAAGTGGCGCAGATTTCAGATTTTTTAGTGCAAGCTATAATCTTGCCGCTTTGAAAAGCTTGTTTCAACTTTAAATTTACCACACTCTACACTGGGGAAGAAAGACATAGTTCTTATTTTTTTATATCTTAACTAGCCATGGCTTGTTCTAAAGTAGCAGCATTTCTACAAACTGCTGGGGCACATTATATTTTGAATGTTTTCTAGCCAATGTCGTAACAGTTTAGTGTTTTCAATGAAAATAACGGACGGGTTGCGTTCATCGGGATAGTTATTCATAACCACTTCGTACTACCGATGAGTTTATTTATCGGTTTGACGTTTCGCTTCCCAAACCGGGAAGCTTCTTCAGAACAATTTTCGGCAGTGCTGCCTTTGCAGTTACAAAAAGATAAATGAGAAAAAAATAACAGCAAAAGATAGGTAACAGTAAAAACATATGAACATTACAATACTTGTACTATTATACCCAAAAACATTAAAATGATGAAACAATAACATTATTTAATATTGAAAAATTATGTCACAACAGCGTGAAAAAAGGAATACTGAAAAATTATGTCACTAACAGCGTGAAAAAAATTAATAATATGCGTAACAACTAGCTGCTTCACTAACAGTTTGAGAAAGTATGAAAAGGATCTATGGCAAAACATCATGTACTGGAAAAGGTTTTTAGCTTCACAGAGATTTATATACGGATGGAACAATTAATATATTGATATACGGATAGAACAATTAATAGATTTATATACGGATGGAACAATTAATATATTTATATACGGATAGAACAATTAATATAAATCTCTGTGAAGCTAAAAACGTTTTTCCAGTACATAATGTTTTGCAATAGATCCTTTTCATACTTTCTCAAACTGTTAGTGAAGCAGCCTAGTAGTTGTTACGCATATTATTAATTTTTTTCACGCTGTTAGTGACATAATTTTTCAGTATTTCTTTTTTTACGCTGTTAGTGATATAATTTTTCAATACTATATAAATGTTATTGTTTCATCATTTTAATGTTTTTGGGTATAATAGAAAAAGTATGGTGATGTTCATATGTTTTTACTGTTACCCATCTTTTGCCGTTATTTTTTTCTCATTTATCTTTTTGTAACTGCAAAGGCAGCACTGCCGCCGAAAAAAAGTTTAGTGTTTGCTGCTCGGCAAATTGCAAATAATCTGCACCAATAGCTAAAAAATTGTTACTTTATTTTTTGGCCTTTTGCAAAATATCATTGGAAAGAACGTCTAATAATTTAGCTTGCGCCCTCCAGTTCTTTTTATGCTTATTTTGTGCACGTTTTGTGCTGCTCAAAACAGATCATTCAAACCGAAACTTAACCAAAACAGGTCTTAAAATTGAGTCATTTTTATAAAAAACGCAAAAGTTTTTTTGCTTTTTTTTCTGAGACCCCCGTCCAAAGTCACAAATTTTAACCCCACGCCCATGCCCCCCTTTTGAAAATTTTTAATTACATATATTGAACAGTGAACAAAAACCTTCTGTAAAAAAACCGGTCGACCGACCGGTCAACCGGTGATGATTTTGAAATTTACCGGTCGGGTCGAGAAAATCCTGACCGGTTCCATCTCTGCTGCAGACACATTTTTCAAGCGAATATCGGGCGCAGACTCAAAGAGCTTAGAAACGCTGCCGACCTAATAGGTCTTTTTTTTAGACATGAATACAGAATTTTTAAAATTGCACATAATAATCTGCAACCGTACAAGATAAGTTTTAATGTGTAAAAATTCAGTCTATTTTAGTGCCCCCTCACTTTTGGCTAGAGCCTCCCACTTTATTTGCCTGGCGACGGGACTAGAAAGAGGCTTTATGTTTCATCCCGGCGAATGATGAAATAAGTTTAGTATCATGACGTCCATTTGAGTAAGCGTACTATTTTGCAGAGGTGGCACAAATAACTTTATGTCAAAAGCGCAGCGCAACAAAACGCAACGATCTTTTCAACCAGTAAAAGCGCAGCGCCAAATGCACAATTTAATTTTTTTTAATTTCTGAAGCGCAGCGCAACTTTCGCAATGAACTTTTTGATTCAGTTGAAGCGCAACGCAATTCCGCAATTGCGGAACGCCATTTTCCTACCAAGTTAAAGCGCAACCTAACTTCCGCAATTGAAATTTCACAACACAATGCAAATAGCTCAGTTTTTGCGATTTTAGTCCGAAAAAGTGTAAATAACTTGCTGAAGAAGGCCGACATTTATCAATCATATACGATCTAAATACAGCAAAATTAAGTTCAATCTATAGAATTGCGTTTTTAACCGAAAAAAATTTTGAAAGCGCAGAGCAATTAAACCGCAACAAATTTTGAAGACTTTAGTCCGCAGTGCAACTTCCGCAATGCTTTAAAATAAAAAAAAAATAAAGCGCTACGCAACTTCTGCAATTGCGGAGGTTATGCTTTCGCGCTTCCAATTGCGCTTTGCCCACCTTTGCTATTTTGTCATTATCACTAAATTCATACATTTAGCGTCGGTTTCAGCTGTCTTTCGCCTCTGCATACAAAAAAACCGGCGCAATGCGCAAAAAGACTGGAATTTTTTAGCCACTGCGTATTCAGCTAAAGTGTCGCAGTTGTTTCTGCGCAAATTTTCTTGCATGACATGCCACAATGACAATAGTTCTGGCATCCTACAATCCGTAGGCAATAGTTATGACATCACAATTGATCATACTAGTAAGTCACGATATCATAATACAATTACAATTACAAATAAGAAGCTATATTGATTACTTGAGAATACATCATGCAGTCAATGTAGACTAAATTAAATAGAGTCTGATAGAAAAACGAGTGTTGCAACTCGTGCTATATCGTGTATTTTTAATTGTATGAGCACGGTCGCACGAATCTTCATTGACGGCCGCAGGTTGCACATAAAACGTACTGTACCAAAAGGTATGGTAAGTTTAGTTCGGAAATTCAAACAGCGTACCAAAGTACTGTACCCGTATTAAAGTCGAGCTTGGAGCCGTAACCGGAGCGGAGTCGGAGCCGTAGCCGTAGCTCGTAGTGAAATTACACGAGGTTGTACAAGCTCAGTATAATAAAGTAAAACGATCTTTAGTTGGATTTGGTGACTTTGTTCTAACTACAGAATTCCAGAAATTTTTTATAGCTCCAGAAAAGTGGATGAAAAATCTGCTTCAAAGCGACAGCAATTATTAAATAAATTTCTTACAACACCAGCTTAATCCTCTGCTAACTAGCTCAACAAATGGAGCTAGACATGCTATAACACCAAAACATGGTGGAAGAAAACCGTGCCAAAGAAAACGTCGCCGAACTGCAAAAACGACAAGTTACTCAAAAACTTTTCAATGTTGAGTTTGTTTGAACCATGTACTGCAGTAATACTGATATGGTTATCTACCCCAGGTTGGCCCAGTTTTCAACTTTTCTTTTGTCAATTTTTTTCGCGTCAGATAGAGATAAAAAGTCGGTCAACTAAGAAAAACTTTGTCATGCAAAATTTGAGTGTTTTAAGTTCTCGTCGTCAAATGGCTTAAGTTGGGGATCTTTAAGGTTTTGAAAACTGAAGGCCGCTTAAACAAAAATTGTGAACGTGCACTACTGTACTATACAATAAACTTGGAAACCTCTGAGAAGCCTGAAAAAATTTTTCATTTTAGTTTATCGTATTCATTCTACATATCATCCCTCTATTCCCTCTATATATGTATATCGTTAATTTGATTATTCTTTAATCAATTCCAGAAAAAAAAACAAAAAAAAACTTAAAAAGAGACTTAACGGCAGTGAATCATGCAGCCAATTCCAGTGGTTTACAATAGCGAAAATTGAAATATAATTTGCGATGTTTTTTGTTTTGATTTTGGGGCTGCGGTTGCTGAGATATTCAACAAATAAAAAAAGATATCCCCCGAAAAAAGTTTTTGGAAGCTCTGAGTTTTGTTCTTTCCGCCAAAACCACTGTAGGCCTAATAGTTTAGAGCATAGGTGGGCACAAGT
Organism: Trididemnum nubilum; assembly: GCA_963965965.1. Taxonomy (NCBI): domain Eukaryota; kingdom Metazoa; phylum Chordata; class Ascidiacea; order Aplousobranchia; family Didemnidae; genus Trididemnum; species Trididemnum nubilum. Next base: position 21,132 of record CAWYPQ010000421.1, read on the forward strand.
CCGTTAATCGTTAATCCGTCAAAAAGTTTTTTCATGTAAACAGGCTAAATTAACTTCCGTTAAGTTCTGTTAACGGACTAAAGTAACTTCGGTTAAGTTCTGTTAATTTCCGCTAAGGTTTTTATCGTTAATATCTTGCACCATTCATTCATTAGACCGGTACAAACCAGTTTGCACTGGTAACACTTGTTGCTTATTAGCACGAGCTTTTTAGAAGAAAGCGAAAAAAGCTCTTTTTTGAGGCAACTAATAACCTGTAGCCTCGTAGGTCTATTAATTATCGTTGTTCACAATTTCCAAACATTTTCCGATCGCAGCTTTGTTATGCATTTGAACGTATTTTTATCTTGAAATTAGATTAGTAGCGATAAATTTTTCCTTACAATCAGCTCAACAGCGTCAATACGTGTTCTAGAACCGAGTGAATAAAAAGAAATGTAAATTACACGCAAAATGTTAACGGATCAACGGACTTTATTAACTTCCGTTAATTAAAGCTAAAAATAACGGATTAAAGTTAACGGAGGTGTGAAGTTTGTTAACGGACTAGTGGTTAACGAAGCTAACGTTTTGCATTAACTTGCCCACCTATGGTTTAGAGAACTGTGGTTTTGGTGGGAAGATCAAAACTCAGAGCTTCCAAAAACTTTTTTCGGGGGATATCTTTTTTTATTTGTTGAATATCTTAGCAACCGCAGCCCCATAATCAAAACAAAAAATATCAAAAATTATAGTTCAATTTTCGCTATTGTAAACCACCGGAATAGGCTGGAAGATTCACCGCCTTTAAGCGCAAATTTACCACTTGTTTTGGCTACGGATAGCAGTTTCAACCGCTCAAATTCTGCGTGATGAATTTTCTCTTAGTTTGGCAATTTATAATGTTTATTTTTCCCAAAAACAATTGAAAAAAGTTTAAAAATGAACCGTCCTATAGATAATATTGTACAATAAATAATGGTGCGCTTTTATATCATTTGTGAAAGTTCGGGACCAATTCCTAAAATTTAAATCCAAAGCACACAATTTTTTCACTAACTTACGATAATTTGATTTTCAAAATAATTTTGCGCAAATAGTGCTGTCGAAAGTTTTTTGTTTGTTTTTTTCTGAATATATGCATTTTTGGAACTAATTTTTGTAGAAAATTAACTAAAGATCTTTTTTTTTATTATGACTTTACTCTATAGTCTAGCTTTCTTTGAAATCGTTTGTATTGCTTATTTCGTTATTATGTACAGACTGTTTCAAAAAAATAGGACCGGGTTTGCTTTTTCATTGCATGAGTATTTTTTAGCATAACCTGTTCATTTTTTTGAGGTTTGGTATCTTACTTAATCGTACGCTATTGCTTTTATGAAATGCAGCTTGGTAGATGAAATAATGCTTACCAAATAGCAAAAAATAAAAATCCAAGTTTGTAATAAGCCATGCATGGCAATGAAGGCGACAAAAACGCTCACCTTAGACGCTTTAACTGCTTTTCTGTGACTTTTACTGGTTGCTCAAACATATGATTTGGATTCATTCCAACAATGATGGCAGTACCGTACGTTCAGAATTTGCGCACTACGTACCTCGCACCTTCAACCGTACCGTACCAGCGTACCGTACTTCAGTTCAATTTTTGAAGCGTACCGTACCAACGTACCGTACCCGCACCATTACAAAAAAGGCGTACCGTACCAACGTACCGTACCCGTACCAATACAAAAAAGGCGTACCGTACCGCACCAACGTACCGTACCGTACCGTACTGCCATCCTTGCATACCAAAATTGGATTTTAGTTTTTGTTGTTCAGTAAATAAATACCATTTCATAGAGCTAGCTGCATTTCATACATACGAAATAACATACCATGAACTGCAAAAACTGAAAAATAAACAAGTTACGTACAAAAATGCAGTGGTGGAATCCTCAAGAACGTCCTTGGCCTCGAAGATGAAGTTCTTGGCCTTGGCCTCAAACCCTGCAAGTCCTCGAAAATGCTCTATTCTCGGCTCGAGGACAGCACTATGTTTTGACCTGTTCAAAATGTGCTAATGTCATGAGCAATGTTGTTACGTCTTGGAGCACGCCGGACAACTTGCGAAAAAAATTTTTGACGCACGAATTTTGTAGCAAATTTGCGAATTTGTGGGCGAAAACCTTTTTTTAGTTTTTTGGAGATTGCTTGAAGTTTGCGGAAAACTTGCGAAAATTTTAAGCGTAGACTTTTTTTTTTGAAGAACACTTCCCCGCTGTGTCCTTGGTCTGTAGGCAATCTGTCCTCAGAAGGTGTGTCCTTGGCCTTGGATTTTTTTGTGTTCTTGTTGGCCTCGAGCCTTGTGTCCTCGATTTGACCTCTGCCAAATACTATGCAAGCTTTTAAACATGTTTAGGATTTGATCCGCCAATAAAGAGGGGCTGAAAGGGCTACGCAATATAGTTTTTTTAATTGGATTCCAGATCCCAGCAACTTTGTTCTTTTAAATGGTTTTAAAAACGTTTGAAATATGATCCAAATGACGTTAAAATGGTTATTTTTCAAAAAATTGCAAAAATTGCCCAACGACTGTTGACTTAGCCCCCGAACCCCCGTCTACCCAATACGCTTGAATTGCACCAGTGTGCTCAACATGCTGCCCAATTGCGACCTTTTTCGAACAGGATCATTCTAACTTTAGTTTCAAGCCCCCTCTCTCCGCTTTGCAAAATTGTGGTTGCTCACATGGTTGCAGTTGCGAGGTTTTATTTGACCTTGTAGGCAATGGATAAGCGGCTTGCCCTCCAGCCCCACTGAAAATAAAATTAGCCTACGTGCTGCGTCTCTACCCATATCAGGGATGAGGAAGAGCTGAATTTCCCGAAGCTTTGCTTCTGTCACTTGTCGTACTACATTAAACAATCTTTTCACAAAAGTAGTGATTTTCATTTGAAGTGCCGGACCTGTTAATGCGATATACGTCGTCATCATCATGATATAAAAGCATCTTCACAATTGTCGTGTTTTTTGCTTTTTTTTTTGCTACCTCAAGCCAGATCACGATATGCAAACGAAAGACATTTTACACTTATGTTATTTCCCATAATTGGGCCAAGCCAGTAGCGTAGCCAGAGGGGGGTAGGTGGGCTACAGCCCTCCCCATTAGCCTGAAAAGTATGCAAAATAGCAAGTGTTTAGTGCTTTTGAGGCCGATTTTTGCGCCAAAAATGAAAACAGCCCCCCAACGGGAATGGGGAGCAGAAGTTGTGAAGGGCTTGCTGTTATGAAGGACTTGTTGTTATTTGGACCAGACATGTGGATTTTTTTGTTTTCTGGAGCTCACCCAAAGTTGGTCAGCAGAAGTGACTGAATTTTGATAAAGACCTTTCTTTCTTTTTTTGGAGATCACCTAATCTCGGCCGGAAAAACCGTTTCAATTTTGGTGAAGACCTTTTTTTTGGAGATCACCTGGTTTTGACAAAAAAACCGCCTCAATCTGATTCAAGACAGATGAAAATTTGGGTCAAGTTCGTTTATTGTTGTTTTCACTTCCCAAAAAAGCCCCCCCCTTTGCGAAATCCTGGCTACGCGCCTGGGCCAAGCAGTATAACGGTTGTGTACGGACTCGCACATTTTTGGCCAGTTGCGATAGTAGTAGTAACCAGTACTTAAATTGTAGGGGGGGCGCGAGTTAGCGTTCCCCCATCAAGATTTAGCGTTCCCCATCGAGATTTAGACGTCCACTCATCGAGATTTGAGCTTTGGGTTATGAAACGATCAAGAGCCAGCCAGCACGAATAAATCCTACAAATTCCGGCCAAATATAGTCCCAGATTGCGATGAAGACCTTTTTTGGTCTTCACTTGATTTCAGGAAAAAAAAACACTTTAATTTTCGGCGAAGACCTTTTTTTTTGTCTTCACCTGGTTTCGCGGAAAAAGCACTTAAATTGCGGGGACAGAATTACATAATTTCCACAAAAGCGTACGTCCCCCCACGCAAAATTTTACAATTTAATTACTGGTGGTAGCACTGTACTAAGTAACCATTTGGGCTTCACTTCGGAGGTAAAAAACCAACGCTCCCGTAAAACACTGATAGTTTTTATATTTCAGTAGTGATTTATTAAGAACGATTCGTGCGCTGAAAAAGAAACGATAAGCTACAAACAGTATCCAGGGTGTTAGAGGCACAATAAAACCTATATGATAAACAGTCTCGACCAACCAGTTGGTCGAGCGGTAACGCGTTCGTTTCTGGAGTGGGAGGTCTGAGATTCAAATCTCCGGCCGATCAAATCAAACACAGTGTTGCCAACGGTTCGCCACCATTGTGACAATTGTTCAAAAGGAGCTGTGTTGCCCGGGCGCCAGGAACGCCGAGAGCCGAACTTGGGCCCGGGGCCAGCTCCAACATGACGGAATTCTGGTAGTGTGAAGTCCAAAATAGACGGAGAAAATGCTGCTGTTTGATCCGAAAACTGATGTGATCTCCAAAAGAAAAAAACAAAAAAAAAAACAAAAAAAAAGGGTTTTCACTGGAATTTCAACGCTTTTTTCCGGCAAAAATCAAGTGATCTCCAAAAAAAAAAAGGTCTTCACCAAAATTTTAACGATTTTCCGGCCTTCACATGAGATTTTGATGGGCCGTTTACTTCTTAATGTCATTTGGATGGGCCCCCTCTCGAGCTCATGGGCCCCCTAAACTCCATCGGCCCCGATGTCATTGTCCCCCCTGCCCCCTTCTCGGTGGCCCTACCGGGCGCAATGACGCGGAGATGGGCTGCGCAAACTCGTTACACGCTTCGGTGTAATTCAGTAAGACAGTACATATATAATGAAATATTTGATTTGATTAACAGCCTAAGACATCTTGTTTTGGGATAGACTTTCGTCCCTTGTTCTCGAAAATGAGTAGAAAGGCAATTAAAGAATCGCAAATTAATCAGATGCTGCGATAAGATTGTAATGAAATGCTAAAAAATTTATATTTTTTCTTATAGAAAATATTAGGTACCGGTAATCACAATATTACGAGAGATACACTAGTCTGCCATCTTTTTTGATGTCACGGAAATTCGAAAACGTAGGTTTGCCAATGGTGCGGAGTCAAACGGATTAAATTTATTTTACGGATAAGGGGAGGGGAGTAGAGTGGGAGAAGGTTTGGAGCACTTCCTTATTATCTCTAGCAGTAAGTAAGTTGTTCTCATTCCTTCAACAAAACCGATCTTGAGCAGTATCTCTTCAAACTATTGTAATTTGCTTTTGAATCACAATTGACCAGTTTCAATAAATCTCGCCAAAAGTTTAATTGTAAAAAATGGCCTAAATTATTTAGTTACATTACCAGGAAAAAATAAAAGTAATGATCGAAAAGTTATTATTTATAGAATAAAAATAAAATACCAATAAAAAATAAAAGAAGATACAAGATAAGAATAAAAATTTTGTTTCAGTTTCAACAAATGTCGCAAAATTTTTTTCATCGAAACTGGTTTATTTAGCTTACATTTTGCCAAATCCATCGAACAAATTTTAATTGAAGATTTAAAATTTTTATTTGTAATAACCAAACACAACAAAAAAAAAAAAACATGCACGTTTAATCAGTTTTGACCAGTTTCGATAATTGTCGCAAAAAGTTTATTTATCGAAACTGGCCTGCATTTGCTGAATTAATCGGAAAAAACTCGAACTAAAGATTGAAAAGTTATTACTTACAATCAACAAGCACAACCAAACAAAAATAAGATACGAGTTTGAGCTATTTTGGATCAGTTTGGCCAGTTTCGATAAATGCCGCAAAAAGTTTATTTATCGAAACTGGCCTGCATTTGCTGAATTAATCGGAAAAAACTCGAACTAAAGATTGAAAAGTTATTACTTACAATCAACAAGCACAACCAAACATAAATAAGATACGAGTTTGAGCTATTTTGGATCAGTTTGGCCAGTTTCGATAAATGCCGCAAAAAGTTTATTTGTCGAAACTGGCCTACCACTGTTAAATTAATCGGAAAAAACTCGAACTAACGATTGAAAAGTTATTACTTACAATCAGCAAGCACAATAAAACACAAATAACATACGAGTTTGAAGTATTTTGGGTCAGTTTTGACCAGTTTTAGTCAGTTTCGGCCAGTTTCGATAAATGCCGCAAAAAGTTTATTTATCGAAACTGGCCAATTTTTGCAAAATTGAAGGAAAAAATTCCAATTAAAGTTTAAAAAATTACTATTCATTACCAGCAACATGCACTACAACTTAGGTATTGTTCTATTTCGAATTATTGCAGGTCAGTTTCGTTCGGTTTCGGCCAGTTTCGGTCAGTTTCGATAAATAAACCTACCGCTTGAAAATAGTTCTGGACAGGAGATTCAAAATTGTCAGTATTCGCACATGCCGGGTATAATCTCAAGTTGAAGCAACTTTAGGCGCCTAACTAAAACTGAATTAGAAAACTCGACAAGCTAACATCTAGTTGAAAAATCAGTCCAAAACTTGCAGTTAGAATGACGTTAATAGTGTTGTATATCTACATTGCTTAAGAGTTGTTTGAGGCCATGGTTTGGAAGATATGGTACCGGTATTTGAAAAAGATTTACCGGTAACTGTTTAATTGATAATACCCAAATGGGGTGAAATCGATTTTAGGTAGTACAGTAATGTACTAGTAGTGTGCTGTAGTACATCAGTACATTAACTGTGACTGATTTCATATGTGCTCGATAAGCTGATGGCTGCAATATTTTTCAGTTTTAAAGACAATATTTTTAACTAATGTAACTAAAGGCCTAAAAAACATGCTTAGTTTTTAAAAAGGAATAAATTACATTTTTTCAAAAATTACATGTTACTCTTAACAGTAACACTGATTCGAAGAGAAATTGTAAATACTGCAAAAAACAGTTAAGTTTTATTGTTAAGTCATATGGATTAATTTTTTTAGTGTGGAATGTTGATGAGGTAATACTGTACTGGTGATAGAATTAAGCATTTGATACTTGTATGTGCTGTTAGGCATTATGTATTAGATAAAGCTGTATATCAGATGGTTAAATTATAGGTTAGATTGCTGATTGGTAATTAAAAAACTATATAAATATTATATTCATGGTCCATGCAAGCTAGAATCATGCACATTATAAAAATTGGTAGTGCTGGTATTTTGTTATATTTTAAAATTGGTGTTAAATTAAATGCATGTGATGGTTTTTCTGAAGAGAAACTTTAAATAATATTATAAAAAATGAAGATAATCATTTTAAATGTGAATAGCATCAAAAATTTTCTTTCAAGCCAAAAAAATAGCTTAAAGAAATAAAAGCTGTTTTTGCTTATTTGCACAATGATTCATTTAAAGTACGGTACCTGGAGAACCCCCTAAACCTTGTCAGATTTCAAAAATTGTTTGTACCGTATATACTCACGTATAGGTTGCAACTTTTTCCTTATATTTAAAAAAAAAAATATACATAGGTGCGACCAATCCTCTCAACATAAGTGTAAATCGTCACCAAGTCGGAACAAAATTGAAAGTTTTCGGCCATTGCAAGTACCATATTTTCCAGCTAATACGCCGTTATATATGGACATGAATTGTAGTGGAAATGTGCTATTGCCACTGTGGTTCTATTGAATAAGGGTGCATGCGCTTGTGCTCGCACATAGCAATGCAAGACAGTATCATGCACACACATGCGACAGCTCAGCGTGCGTTGGATTTTCCCGCTTTGTTGAGAAAAAATGGGTTTGCGATTTTAATGTTCGGTTTTGAAGTTATTTATTTTTAATTAATTTTAATTTTCGAAGTTTATTTTAATTTTCGCACAGATAACTTCGAAAATTTATTTTAATTTTCGAAGTTATGTGCGCAAAAAAGCTAGGAAAAGGGATTTTTAAATCCCTAGATTTTTAGTGCGACTTATGTGCGAGTCAACTCTAAATTAAACTTTTTTAACACAAAACTAATAGTGTGATTTATACGGTGGCGTGACCTATAGCGAGTATATATGGTATGTCCTATTTTTTCCAGAAAGAACAGTTTGAAAACAGGTAAAAGGTAATATGATAACTTTCAAGGTAATATGATAACTTGTTTTGGGATAGACTTTCGTCCCTTGTTCTCGAAAATGAGTAGAAAGGCAATTAAAGAATCGCAAATTAATCAGATGCTGCGATAAGATTGTAATGAAATGCTAAAAAATTTATATTTTTTCTTATAGAAAATATTAGGTACCGGTAATCACAATATTACGAGAGATACACTAGTCTGCCATCTTTTTTGATGTCACGGAAATTCGAAAACGTAGGTTTGCCAATGGTGCGGAGTCAAACGGATTAAATTTATTTTACGGATAAGGGGAGGGGAGTAGAGTGGGAGAAGGTTTGGAGCACTTCCTTATTATCTCTAGCAGTAAGTAAGTTGTTCTCATTCCTTCAACAAAACCGATCTTGAGCAGTATCTCTTCAAACTATTGTAATTTGCTTTTGAATCACAATTGACCAGTTTCAATAAATCTCGCCAAAAGTTTAATTGTAAAAAATGGCCTAAATTATTTAGTTACATTACCAGGAAAAAATAAAAGTAATGATTGAAAAGTTATTATTTATAGAATAAAAATAAAATACCAATAAAAAATAAAAGAAGATACAAGATAAGAATAAAAATTTTGTTTCAGTTTCAACAAATGTCGCAAAATTTTTTTCATCGAAACTGGTTTATTTAGCTTACATTTTGCCAAATCCATCGAACAAATTTTAATTGAAGATTTAAAATTTTTATTTGTAATAACCAAACACAACAAAAAAAAAAAAACATGCACGTTTAATCAGTTTTGACCAGTTTCGATAATTGTCGCAAAAAGTTTATTTATCGAAACTGGCCTGCATTTGCTGAATTAATCGGAAAAAACTCGAACTAAAGATTGAAAAGTTATTACTTACAATCAACAAGCACAACCAAACATAAATAAGATACGAGTTTGAGCTATTTTGGATCAGTTTGGCCAGTTTCGATAAATGCCGCAAAAAGTTTATTTATCGAAACTGGCCTGCATTTGCTGAATTAATCGGAAAAAACTCGAACTAAAGATTGAAAAGTTATTACTTACAATCAACAAGCACAACCAAACATAAATAAGATACGAGTTTGAGCTATTTTGGATCAGTTTGGCCAGTTTCGATAAGTGCCGCAAAAAGTTTATTTATCGAAACTGGCCTGCATTTGCTGAATTAATCGGAAAAAACTCGAACTAAAGATTGAAAAGTTATTACTTATAATTAACAAATACAACCAAAACATAAATAAGATACGAGTTTGAGCTATTTTGGATCAGTTTGGCCAGTTTCGATAAATGCCGCAAAAAAGTTTATTTGTCGAAACTGGCCTACCACTGTTAAATTAATCGGAAAAAACTCGAACTAAAGATTGAAAAGTTATTACTTACAATCAGCAAGCACAATAAAACACAAATAACATACGAGTTTGAAGTATTTTGGGTCAGTTTTGACCAGTTTTAGTCAGTTTCGGCCAGTTTCGATAAATGCCGCAAAAAGTTTATTTATCGAAACTGGCCAATTTTTGCAAAATTGAAGGAAAAAAATTCCAATTAAAGTTTAAAAAAATTACTATTCATTACCAGCAACATGCACTACAACTTAGGTATTGTTCTATTTCGAATTATTGCAGGTCAGTTTCGTTCAGTTTCGTTCGGTTTCGGCCAGTTTCGGTCAGTTTCGATAAATAAACCTATCGCTTGAAAATAGTTCTGGACAGGAGATTCAAAATTGTCAGTATTCGCACATGCTGGGTTAGTAATCTCAAGTTGAAGCAACTTTGGGCGTCTAACTAAAACTGAATTAGAAAACTCGACAAGCTAACATCTAGTTGAAAAATCAGTCCAAAACCAGAAAACATGCAGTTAGAATGACGTTAATAGTGTTGTATATCTACATTGCTTAAGAGGTTGTTTGAGGCCATGGTTTGGAAGATATGGTACCGGTATTTGAAAAAAGATTTACCGGTAACTGTTTAATTGATAATACCCAAATGGGGTGAAATCGATTTTAGTGTAGTACAGTAATGTACTAGTAGTGTGCTGTAGTACATCAGTACATTAACTGTGACTGATTTCATATGTGCTCGATAAGCTGATGGCTGCAATATTTTTCAGTTTTAAAGACAATATTTTTAACTAATGTAACTAAAGGCCTAAAAAACATGCTTAGTTTTTAAAAAGGAATAAATTACATTTTTTTCAAAAATTACATGTTACTCTTAACAGTAACACTGATTCGAAGAGAAATTGTAAATACTGCAAAAAACAGTTAAGTTTTATTGTTAAGTCATATGGATTAATTTTTTTAGTGTGGAATGTTGATGAGGTAATACTGTACTGGTGATAGAATTAAGCATTTGATACTTGTATGTGCTGTTAGGCATTATGTATTAGATAAAGCTGTATATCAGATGGTTAAATTATAGGTTAGATTGCTGATTGGTAATTAAAAAAACTATATAAATATTATATTCATGGTCCATGCAAGCTAGAATCATGCACATTATAAAAATTGGTAGTGCTGGTATTTTGTTATATTTTAAAATTGGTGTTAAATTAAATGCATGTGATGGTTTTTCTGAAGAGAAACTTTAAATAATATTATAAAAAATGAAGATAATCATTTTAAATGTGAATAGCATCAAAAATTTTCTTTCAAGCCAAAAAAATAGCTTAAAGAAATAAAAGCTGTTTTTGCTTATTTGCACAATGATTCATTTAAAGTACGGTACCTGGAGAACCCCCCTAAACCTTGTCAGATTTCAAAAATTGTTTGTACCGTATATTTGTCAGATTTCAAAAATTGTTTGTACCGTTTAAACAATCTTATGTATGCTGATGACATTTGCTGCTTTGCTCCTAGTTTCAAAGGCTTACAAAGGCTTGTAGATACTTGCGTCGAATTTGCTGCAAAACACAATATTGTCTTCAATTGCAGGAAAACCAAAGCTATGTATTTTTCCTTGTAAATTCTTCAAAACCACTGATCATAATCTAACTGTGAATGACCAGCATGTTGAATTTGTTAATAGTATTAAATACCTTTGGTGTTACAAATTAGCAGTGTTCTTTCTGATGAACTTGATATTAAAGCTCGAGTAAGATCTATATATTGCATAGCTAATATGCTTCGTACTAGGTTTTTCAAAATGCTCTGTTAATGCAAAAAACATTTTGTTTCGTTATTTTTGTTCCTCTATTTACGGCATCAATCTTTGGTGTCGTTATCCTGCGTCCAGTATAAATCGTCTTCGTGTAGCTTACAACAATGCTTATCGTATACTTTTTAATCTCCCTAGAAGAATACACATCAATGAAATTGTGGTTAATAATGGCATCTCGACTTTTTATTCGTTAATGAGAAAACATACTGCAAATTTCATAATAAGATGCAAGCACTCTCCAAACGCTTACATTTAACAAATTTTTGGCTCTGCATGTTTTCTTGATTCTTATTTTTCTCAGTCCATTACTCAAAATTACATTTTGGCTAAATTAGCACGCATGTTTATGCTTTGTGTTTGTGCCTGATAAATTTTGTTTGTGTGTTTTTGTTTTTTTCGCGTTATTATGGACCTTTGTTGAGTCTGATACAAATAAATAATAATAATAATACTCACGTATAGGTTGCAACTTTTTCCTTATATTAAAAAAAAAATATATATATAGGTGCGACCAATCCTCTCAACATAAGTGTAAATCGTCACCAAGTCGGAACAAAATTGAAAGTTTTCGGCCATTGCAAGTACCATATTTTCCAGCTAATACGCCGTTATATATGGACATGAATTTGTAGTGGAAATGTGCTATTGCCACTGTGGTTCTATTGAATAAGTGGTGCAATGCGCTTGTGCGCTCGCACATATCAATGCAAGACCAGTTTCATGCACACACATGCGACAGCTCAGCGTGCGTTGGATTTTCCCGCTTTGTTGAGAAAAAATGGGTTTGCGATTTTAATGTTCGGTTTTGAAGTTATTTATTTTTTAATTAATTTTAATTTTCGAAGTTTATTTTAATTTTCGCACAGATAACTTCGAAAATTTATTTTAATTTTCGAAGTTATGTGCGCAAAAAAGCTAGGAAAAGGGATTTTTAAAATCCCTAGATTTTTAGTGCGACTTATGTGCGAGTCAACTCCTAAATTAAACTTTTTTAACACAAAACTAATAGTGTGATTTATACGGTGCGTGACCTATAGCGAGTATATATGGTATGTCCTATTTTTTCCAGTAAAGAACAGTTTGAAAACAGGTAAAAGGTAATATGATAACTTTCAAAAACCAGTGAGGCTTTATAAGCACCCTAACTTAGGTGTGAAGAACGAGAACTCCGACGTTAAATCCATATATTTTAACGTTGGAGATATGGAGATAATCCATATCTCCAACGTTGAATCCATATTTTTTTTAGAGGTAGAACTTATTTGCATACCGTTGCCAGTGATTTCCTCACTAAGTGATTATGTGACAGACGACATTCTGAAGACCGTAAAGACAGAATAGGCTTATCTCACAGCTCAGATCTGCCCTCCGTTTGTACCATTGCATTATCAAAATTAAAGCATTGACTGAAAACAGCAGTCATTAAACTATTCTATTTCAGAGCTATTGGAAACTTTATTTTTCTGCTTCCAACAACTGACAAAAACAAGTTTTTTGTTTTAAGTTTTTCTGATTTATTTCTATTCTTTAATTGTCAACCGCATTGAAAATAAATTCATACCAAAAAAAGAGGGTATGAGCTTCATTAGTTCAATCAAGAACCTTCATGAAATTATTATTATTAAAACATACGGTAAGCATTAATAAAATACTAAAATATTAGTTTGTAAGTTTTAAATTAGAAATATAATGGTGCTAAGTAGATGTATGCAGTAATGGTGATGTTATTCTGTATTGTAGAAGTACATTAAATGTGTTGTTGTTGTTATTGTTGTTGTTGTTGTAAGAACCAACATTTTAATGAACAACTGTATCTGCTTAATGGTAGTGAATGGGTAGTCATCGACGGCGATACCAATTCAACGATGATTCCTCTGATAATAATTTTGCAAAAGGAGAGAAAGCTTGTCGTGCATGCGAAGATTTCACAACATGGGTGAAAAAAAAAGAAGCAAAAGAGAAGAGGAACTCACAAAAAGAAGTGAATCAATGCTTTTTAGTCCAATAATTTTGTAGAGTTTGTATTCCTCCAATTTAAAAAAGTACTCAGATGCAAGGAATAGAATGGATATTAAAAATAGCACAGTATATGTTATAATTTTAAAATTTATATTTAAAACCCTACACTCCTACTGGCTTTCAATTTGAATGCCAAATTGGCAATGTTGCCAAAAATGCTTTTATCGCTTGCAAAATATTGGCCGTCAACAACATTACATTGACTCTGAAAACTTGAAAAATTTTAATCACACATTGACCACAGCAATTCCTTATGTGCTAACCTACTTCATTGTTTTACTGACTTGCTAGCAGCAAATTCTAACTGAGCTGCTAGAATAGTTTCTTTAAATCAAAAATTTGACAATATTATCTTGTTATGATTTATACAGGACTTTTTTGCAGATTTAGTTTAGATTTATATTGGTTACCAGTTTGACATAGAAGCACTTTTGAAATTATTCTTAGGTGGTTTTGAAGCCCATAGGTGGTTTGGCTCCTTTGCATTAATGTGATTTTTTCTTGTTCAAACCAAACTATGTTTTGAGATCTCAAGAAAAATAATATGCTGGCAGTTCCAAGAACTCTGACCAGTGTACCCTCTAACTTTTTGACTAACCGGCAGCAAGTGCCCTAATTTGTCAAAAAAATTGTGCGCAAAAGATGTAAAACTATGTTCATGTGTCCTAAATTTTGTACCAATCCAGACTATCCAGTATTAAAGTTAGTAGCGTAGGCGGGGGGAGGGGAGGCTATAGCCCCCCATTGGCCTGTCAACCAAAATGCAGAATAAGAAAAATACCACATTTTTAGTTCTACTGAGACTGTTTTTTTTTTGCGCTGGAATGGACTAAAAAGTGATTTAAAGCAACTTTTGAAACATATTCAGAGGGGGGGCTAATTTGTCAAAATTAAAGTCACAATTCAATGAAAAGTTTAAAAAATGTCCAAAAATAAACAATAAAATTTGATCGCTAGTGTAAAAATGCCAAACCTAGGTCAACAAATATATTATAAACTCAGGAATAAGGGGGGCTATTTAGTGTTAGTTAATTACCGATCACTTCTCTCAAGTATCTTTCCATTAGCCCCCCCCAATTATTTTTTTTATAAAATTTAGACAAAATAGAGTACTTGTGTGTTTTTTTTTGAATAGTAGGGTTTTATGATTTACCAGTATGTAAACAAGAGAACTACAGTGTTATCATTACCACCTCCCACATAGCCCAGTAATGCAACCAGCTAAATCATGTTGCATGCAATGTCTATGCCACGTTTTAAAAGCATTATTTTGTACTAAATAGCCCTAAAATTAAGTTATTTTTGGAAAAAAAATGCAAAATTTTCGAGCGCTGGGGGCTCTGCCCCCAGATCCCCGTACCTCCGGTGGCTGGGGGCTTTGCTCCCAGACCCCCAGCTTCTGGCAGCTGGGGGCTTCACCCCCAGGCCCCCCTTGGCCTCCGGCGGCTGGGGACTCTGCCCCAAGACCCCCAAATTAGCCCTCCCATTGCGAATTTCTGGCTATGTGCCTGATTATAGTGCTGGTCTACTAAAGTGATACTCATTCCCACAAATTCGTTAACTTTTCTAAAGCTATGTTTGTCAAATTGTGAAAAAATTTGCCATTGTTTCACAAATCTCTGTTTTGGTGAAAATAAAATCGGCTTAGTGGGATTGGAAACTCTAAATCAGTGACAGAAAATTTTGCGCTGTTGGTATTACATTGTGGAATAATGTGCCAGTTAAAATTAAACAAGCTGATATGTAAATAGATTGGAAATGTTGGTAAAAGCTTATTCTGACTGTAGTGTGATAATATGTGTAACTGCAAGATTATGAAGCTGTATAAGATTGTGTAGCCGCATCTTTAATAATGCAATACTTTTGGCACGTTACAAGTAATTGTTCATTTTAAGTATATTTGGGATCATCATATTTGGGATCATCAAGTATATTTGGGATCATCAAGATTGTAAGATCATCAAGATTATATTTGGGATCATCAAGGATCATCAAGATCATCTACATAAACTTATTCATGATCTCATTCACGGGTAAATCCAAAATGCTTTAACATTCTGAATCCTCAGAGACATCATTAAGACGCTCCCAGCTATTCCAACAACGGATGAAACAGCCTATAGGATTTTTAATTGCGATTTGTGATATTGAGTTATAAATCTAATAATGGCCTTGAGTATTTCTGGTATGTACATTGTGCACTTGATTATTCTGTTTTAACTTGTAATTCATCCTAAAACATTAGAGGTTCTTATAAAGTAGCTGCTCTCACAGCCTCAGATTAAAGTAACAACGTCCAATTTTCGGGAAGTCGATATACTTGAAGTTCCTATTTTGAGGAGGCATTTGGGAGATTCTGCACCAGGGTTGCAAACTTGGTCGACTTTGATTCGGGTTTGGGGTCAGTCTTTTTAGCAGGTTAGAGTTTTCTCATTTAATTTTTTTTTAATTCAAGTTCAACAAAAATATGAAGTTTAGAGGTCAGACCTACAAAAATGCATGTTTACTTGGTACTCATTGCAAATAAAAAATAAAACAATTCTGCTTTTGCAGGAGGTTCACGATTGTCCCTCAGCTGTTGGAAAAAACGCAATCTCAATTTACATGGCTTTATCAACAAAAATTATTTCTTTTTGACGATTTTTATGAACCTGGGGCGACATGACAAAACGTGCTAACGAGCTCATAAAGGCCATTCTCGCTCGCTAAAAAGCGCTAACGAACAAAAAATCTTCGTAGACAAACTGCAATTTCTGAGCCGTCTCGCCCAACATACGTTAAAACAGTTCGCTCGAATTTTTTGTGCGAGATGTTTGTAACCTGTGTTAGTACGTAATAAATACCCCATTGTGACGTTAGATACATTTCTACTTCAAAATAATGCGTTCAAGCGTATTGTAGGTACTACATTGTTATGGAAAAAGATACTTTAAGCTATGCGTGATTATTCTACGCAAGCAAATTCTTCAACTGATAACAATTAGTAAATGAACGACAGAAGTTAATTATATTTTTGGATCAATGTAAACTAAGAACAACTTTTTCCATACAATAATTTTTTAAATGAAGTAAAGCGCCCTTGAGGTTGTTGGTGGGTAAACTCATATGTTAACAGTATCTTTAGGTCTTAAGGTTTCAAAATTTTTCAAAAGTGAGCAAGTCGAAGTACACTCTTCCTTTTTAGAACCGGTAAATCTTGAGTTTAGACTGGCTGTTTTTAATTTTTTGCCAATATTTAGTCTCATTTGTTCTTGATTTTGTAAAAATTTTGAGAGCATCGATGTCAATTTCAGCGGGCATGTTTGAAACAGTGTTTAATTCCTATAGCTCTGTCTGCTTAAGACTTAAGTGAAGGCTTTTTTCTTGCTTTTGCAGCATCGTAAAATTGCAAAAGCAAAAAAGCAAGCTTTTTTCAAGTTGAACAACTGCCGAAAAAATTTCTCAATTGCTTGCGCAGAGCAACAGAGCTTTATAATCTTAAATAGTTGCAATTTTGCTTGCAAACACAAGAAAATCACTGAAATTTCATCGTTTTGAATCAGCACGAATTTTAGTTTCTTCGACTAGTTTGAATTTTTTTTAGTTTGTTTTGCTGCCGAGGCTGGCAGTGTTTTTAATTTTTTCTTAAATTTTGAGCAAAAATGAGCCTCGTGTTTTAGAAAATCGTTCTTATAAAAGGAGTGTGTTACTATTTTTGTCAACTGGAATACTTAGCATTTTTTTATCAATCGAAACAGCAAATGGTTCTCAATGCAATTCACTATTTTTTAGCAGTCTAGTAGCAAACATGGCGACGATTTGAATTAGTTTTCAGCAAAAATTCGCATGAGTTAGAAGTTTTCAACATTTCGCCATTGAATTTCTAAACCAAAAAGATTTCTCGCACGCTTAAAGAGTGCTCCAAGATCCTCTTTAAGTTGGCGAGGAAAATGTGACGTTTTTTTACTCGAACTGCTTTCCGCAATCGCTCGAAGAAATTTAGCGAGAAAGAATGACGTAACGGATTTCGCAAGGCTTTACATAGACGTGCAAAAATGACCTCTTACGTTTAGCGAGTATTTCGTTCGTTAGCGCCTCTTAAAAAAAACTCGTTGTTAAAGCGAACGAGGAAATTTCTGTCATGTGCCCCCTGAACAGTTTTATTTTGGTGCAAAAACATTTTTTTCAATTTGGTGGTGGTGGTCAGGGTTGCCACATCCTGGAAAAGTCCGGTAAAGTCCTGGATTTTTTTGCTCTCCTGGAAATTCCTTGAAAGTCCTTGATTTTTGTTAATAAGTCCTGGAAAATATTTGGTAGTTTTTCCGTGATTTGCCATAACAGAATGTGAATTTTTTTTTTTCAGAATAATTGGTACCTTATGATTGTAAAAAGCCATTGTTGAACGTATTTGCATTGTGAAGGTTCTTTAAAAAGCTTTATTGTATTGTTAAATGGCAGGGCTTATTTTGTATGCTGGCTCACGAAAAAAAAATTGTTATCCTAGCCCTAACCCGAACTGCAATGCTAGCTCTCACCGTTACGTTAATTCTAACTCAAGCCCTAACGATAATTGAAAAATTAGAAGAGAGTAAAGATGCACCCATTCGTCTGGTCTTTGCTTTCTTATTGCCTTTAAGCAATTCTTACTTTTACGGTAGCGTGCAAATATGCACTTGTTAAAATGCCAAGGTTTGCACTTTACAGTACATTATGTATAAATAATTGAATTTTATTAGGTAGAGTAAACTCTTGGAGAGTAATTTATTGCCATGCGATACTCTTGTAGCAGTATTATTGCCAGAGCAGTAGCGGAGCATATAGACCCCCCATTGGCTCAATGACAAATATGCACAATAAAAAAATACGACGTTTTTCGCACCATACTTCTGAGCCAGTTTTTTGCTGTAATATGGACTCGAAAATAATTTAAAGCCACGTATAAAAAATTATTTAGGGGATGGGCTAATACTGGTGAAAAATAAAATCTTTTACCAACTGCCTAAATTGGCTAAAAATAAACACTCAATTCGATCACTTGATGCAAAATGCATAACGTAAGCTTTGTAAAAAAATTGTAAGGGTCTATTCAATATTTAATTCAGATAAATACTACCAATCACCTCTTTCAAATCTTGTTTCATTAGCACCTCCTTCCAAATTATCTTTATCTAGCGTTATAAAATACAGACGATTTGGATTATTGCTCGTGAGTTTTTTCAAAGGAAGTGCCTATTTGCTCTCTAGCGTGCAAATGAGCTCTGCTTATTGGGAATAAGAGAGCAAGAGTGGGGGCTCATTTGCTCAAATAATCTTTTGTTTTTTTTAATTTTTGTTGTTAGGGTTTCGGTTTAGATTTTGAGTTTGAGTTTAGGATTAGAGGGTATGGTAAGGTAGCAGTTTGGGATAGGGTTAGGGCTAGGATAGCATTTTTTTCACGCTGGCGTGCAAACAAGCTCAGCCTTTTTCAAATGATAGGATTTTATGGGTTACTGGCAGGAAATAAAGCTAGGACTGTAGTTTTACCATTAGCCATCACCCACAAACTGTAGCTCATTTATGCAATCAGTTTAATCATGCTTTTGAAGTGCTAATTTGTATGCCTCGCTTAAAAAGCATTAATGTTTACCAAACTAGGCTTAACATTAAGTAATTAATGCAAAAAAATTGCTACATTTTTGGGCGCTGGGGGCTCTTTCCCCAGACCCTTAATAGCCTTCGGCGGCTGGGGGCTCTACCCCCATATCCCCCAGCACAGCCCTCCCATTGCGGATTTCTGGTTGTGAACCTGGGTAGCAGTCTGCAGGGCATGGTATGGAATGGAAGATTTTATGAATGGAATGAAGACAATCTTCCATACTTCCATACCAATTTCGTGCTAAATTTCGTGCATGGTATTTACAGAAAAACTTATACGGATGTCAGAAACTGATAAACAATATTCTCACAGAAGTATTCAACATCTTTTACATGCGTGTATTATTTTTTGACAAATCGCGATACTTTGGTTGTGTGTATTGCACAAACAGTAAGTATTGCATCATAGTAAGTACATTGCACTTTCCAGCCTTGATACCATAGCTGACGGCTCTGACAGGTTTGACATGTTTTTCATTTGACGATTGACAATTTGCCAAGTCCTAAATTTTCCATCATCACGAAAATTTGTATTTGGTATTTCATCCCCGTTTGAGCTGAATTTTTTTTTTTTGATTTTTTTGTGTTTAAATGGAGGTGAAGCGTCTAACCAATTGCAGTAATTTGAAATAGCTAAAATTAAAATATATTTTTTTACAATTTTTTGGTCTCATTTTAAAGTTGCGGTTGCAAAGATCTCGGATATTCAACAAATGTATATGCCCCTAAAAAGATTTTGGAAACCCTAAATCGATCCTCTTAGCTTGAACTTCGAGCAAAAAAGATAGATTGAAAATTATTTACCCTTTCAGTAACATCACATGAGCATACCATGCCCTGGTAGTCAGTACTAGAAATGCAAATGCATTACATCAAATTTTTTCTTTAATCACGAGTGCAAAAAAGTACGTTTATGAACGAGTAATAGTGAAAATTGAATTTTAAGACCTGTAAAAAAACTTTAAATAGTCCTGGAAAAGTCCTGAAAAATGACCTAAAAAAGTCCTGGAAAGTCCTTGAATTTGATTTTGCAGTTTCTGTGTCAACCCTGGGTGGTACTACTCGACCCCTTCCGAGGGATGGGGGCGCGGAGGAACTCCGCGGAGACCCAACAGTCGGGCCACACCGCAAGGTCTGGACCATAGGTCAACAACAGTTCGAGATTTTTCGAGTGCGTAGCCCTGTTTTGCACAACTGAATTTCCTAAAAACTAACAAATATTTTTTTTCACTATTGTTTATTAAACCTCCGCCTTTTTGGAAACACTCTTGTGGCCATTTTGGTAGTAGTCTAACTTTATCCCTGTGGTGCTTGATACCTTTCCACGGTGTTCTGCTGCTTACCTTGTTAACTGTTTTTAGGTGCAGATGACGAAGGTTGAACAAAACACAGAAGTCGAGTGTCCGCTTGATAGTGTACTACTGGGGCGTAACACTTGGTCGTATCTCCACACGGTGGCGGCATACTACCCCACCCAGCCTTCCGCCAAACAGCAGTATGACATGCATCAGTTTATCAAGTTATTCGCTAAATTTTATCCGTGCAAATATTGTGCAAAAGATTTCAAAGACAAGTAAGTTTGTTGCTTGAAGACGAGTTTTGTTTCATTGAGTGATGTTGATCAACCTAATGGTTGAAACTGTAATTGTAATTACATTGACTTTGTAATTACATTGACTTTGGCCAAGTGATAGCGACTTGCGGTTCTCGAGTCAAGTAGCCCAGTGCCCACCCGTCCACTGCCCGTGGCGGAGGCTTCACACTGTCCGCTTTGTTTCTTAACGTCAAGCAGGGAAGCTGCGAATATCAGTTTTTAAGTCTTTGGGTTAAACCCTGCTGGAAATTGAACCTGAGGAAGACGTTTGATTCAGTGGACCACTGATGATGACCCACAATTCGTCGTATTCCAACCTGCGCGATATCGACAGCTTGATAATCGACACTCGCGAGCAGGAAGGCACCGTCAGATCATCACCCGCGGAAAAGGAACTAGGAAAAGTGTACATAAACATTAACTGATGAAAGCACACCTATAATTGGGGGTCTGTCTCAGGCATTTTTGTTTTGGAAATGTCAAGCTCATTAAAGTGAATAAATTTGAGGGTAGAGCTTTCAGCTACCGAAAGCTTGGTGGAGTCGTGATGCAGCTGTGATGTTGAAACAAATTTCCGATAAAAATTGCGATCAAAATCGCAAATTAAACGAAGCTAAAATTTCAAAATTGAAGCCAAACAATTAAGTATGCTGGCTAGGATGTTTCATAATTTCACCTTTTTTGAAATTAAAAATGCTTGGGGTCTCATTAGATCGGTTTTAGGCCACAATGAAGAAATAAAAACATTTTTCTTCGATTACTCGTTGTTTTGAGGGTGTCCCGCCCCCCCAAAGTTTGATATTTTTGGACGCAGGAAAATTTTTTTGGCAAGCGCGATATCTCCTTAACAAAACAAGATGGAGAGTAATGTTTGGTATCAAAATTTACAGAATGGTCGACTTCCTATCTGTATTCAATATATTCTTAATCGCTAGCTCCAACAGAAACGAAGTTATTTACGAAAAACTGTTTTAGCACTCAGTAAAGCTAAACATAAGATAATATCAAGTCAGTACCGACTTGGCATAAAAAGCAAATCAAACTGCAAAACAGTCATATGCAAAAAGAAAAAATCAAACACTTTTTGGAACGAAAACAACAAATGGGACATCTCATTACACGCTGTCCTGCATTTATACTGCTCGAGAGGTCCATTTGGGTATGCTCTTTGGCTCCTAAAGGTACGATACGTCGATACGGGGTTTTAAAATGGCTGGAAATTTTGAGCGTGCAACAAAGTTTTTTACCTCCCGTGGACGATTAGAGAAACAAAAACAACAAAACGAGTACAGTAACACAGGCAAAACACATCAACCGGAGCTACACATAAGTATGAACGTAGACGAACATCTGTCTGGTTTGTTCGTAAAGAATTATCGAATCTTTTTGCGATGCAACAAATCTTTCAGCTAGCCTATTTCTCTTTCATTGCAGCGATTATGATTATCGATAGATTTCCTAAATTTGACTGAGCCAAACGAGATGCATGGCGCGGTTTTACTGGAAATGGTAGAAAGTCGCATAAATGGAACTTATTTATCTCACGTTATTGATGAGGTTGAAGGTAAAATCAAAGGTCCAAAAACAGTGGTAGAAAGCGCTCTTTTAAACAAAATCAAGTCTATCACTAGTGGTTCTCCGGAGACTTTGATTGACAGAGAAGCTCTAGATGTGCGCATTACTCCCATTGCTGAGCTACATCTTCAAAACAAACTTTGCTGGTTTTCTGAACAAAAAAGTATGAGAAACAGCGCTGATGCAGGCTTTCGAAGCAACCAGATGTGCTTACTGATTTTGTCTTGTCAGCTTTTTATGGATATACCAGCCAATCTCAAAAGTTTGCTCTGGTATAAACAAGAAGAGATTAATCATTCCCATTGGTTGACTGCAGCAAAGCGTTATCTGCGGATGCTTTTGTTTCACTCCTCCGATCTTACTACTGAAAAAACAAAACTCTCAAGGCTTGTGTCATATATTTTTTCTGTATATTTGCCTTCATTTCTGATGACACATCCTAAACCACATGCATGTGAGGGTCCTTTTGTGACATTGTTTCAAAGGGATCTCTTGTTAGCTTTTGGAGCAGTTAATTCGGACATGTGTTAAGGAGTGAAGCGGTACGTTTTGCAGCATGCAAAGAGTTGGCTTTCGCCACAAAATATTGCTCTTAGTGTCGACTTTGAAAATCTAGCAATGACCAAGGAAGTTTTGACATCTTTTACTTCATTGCCGGAAGAACAAGGCAATTGAAGATTTGCTTTTGACGAGACGAGCCAAACTAAGAGACTTTTTACCATTTCCAGTAAAACCGCGCCATGCATCTCGTTTGGCTCAGTCAAATTTAGGAAATCTATCGATAATCATAATCGCTGCAATGAAAGAGAAATAGGCTAGCTGAAAGATTTGTTGCATCGCAAAAAGATTCGATAATTCTTTACGAACAAACCAGACAGATGTTCGTCTACGTTCATACTTATGTGTAGCTCCGGTTGATGTGTTTTGCCTGTGTTACTGTACTCGTTTTGTTGTTTTTGTTTCTCTAATCGTCCACGGGAGGTAAAAAACTTTGTTGCACCGCTCAAAATTCCCAGCCATTTTAAAACCCCGTATCGACGTATCGTACCTTTAGGAGCCAAAGAGCATACCCAAATGGACCTCTCGAGCAGTATAAATGCAGGACAGCGTGTAATGAGATGTCCCGTTTGTTGTTTTCGTTCCAAAAAGTGTTTGATTTTTTCTTTTTGCATATGACTGTTTTGCAGTTTGATTTGCTTTTTATGCCAAGTCGGTACTGACTTGATATTATCTTATGTTTAGCTTTACTGAGTGCTAAAACAGTTTTTCGTAAATAACTTCGTTTCTGTTGGAGCTAGCGATTGAGAATGTATTGACTACAGATAGGAAACCAACCATTCTGTAAATTTTGATACCAAACATTACTCTCCATCTTGTTTTGTTAAGGAGATATCGCACTTGTCAAAAAAAATTTTCTGCGTCCAAAAATATCAAACTTTGGGGGGGCGGGACACCCTCAAAACAACGAGTAATCGAAGAAAAATGTTTTTATTTCTTCATTGTGGCCTAAATCCCATCTAATGAGACCCCAAGCATTTTTAATTTCAAAAAAGGTGAAATTATGGAATATCTTAACGCTGGCTGCTTATCAACGTTAAATCATCGTTTATTAGCGCTTAATGTCGACTTTTTCAGCATTAAGTTAAGTCCGCCAGATGTCAGTAGCTCACTGGCGTTATCGCAGTGGTTTTGCGAGCAACACAACATAGTGAACGAGAAGCTGGGAAAGCCGCTGTTCGATTGCACAAAAGTATTAGAGCGGTGGAAGGACGGATGGAAAGACGGGTCTTGCGACTGAAGGGAGGATTGAGATGGGCGAACAATGCATTTGCAAGATGACGACCGCGCCTGGCCCAGCGTCGGGGACGCAAAAGTTTTGTTGAAGTCGATATAATTCTGATTGAATCTAATACGTTGTTGCAATTTTAATAAATTATTTGTTTTGTCGTGATTTTGTTGGTGGTGGTTGATGTACTTTCTTCTGTTTCTCTATCGCTGCTTTCGAGCGAGTCCAAAAAAGCAGACTTATCGTCAATTTATTGCTAAACAAGCCTTTCACATGACCTAGGCTTATGTAGAGAAAACTTCAAACCAAGATCCAGGGGCGCCGAGAGCCGAACGTAGGCCTGGTGCCGGCTCAAAGATGACGGATTTCCGGTTCTGTGAACACCAAAACAGACGGAGAAAATGCCGCAGTTTTGTCCAAATTATGATGTGATCTCCAAAAACAAAAAAAGGTCTTCTCTGAAATTCTAACGTGTTTTTCGGTTAAAGTCATATGATCTCCGAAAAAAAAGTCTTCTCCGAAATTCTAACGTTGTTCGGTCAAAATCAGGTGATCTCCAAAAAAAAGCTCTTCAGGCCTCACATGCTGATTTCGATAGGCCCCCCAAAATCCATGGACCCCGGGGTCATTGTACCTCCATGCCCCCCTTCACGGTGGCCCTGCCAAGATCCTTGACTAGCTGTGCTGACCAGATGCCTCGCAACAAGTGACTGAGGAACAGACTCAACAAGGTCATTGGTGAAATCAAGCAATTTGCGAAATGCTCATAAAAAATAGACGTAGCGCAATCTCGTAAAAAGTTTATCAGTTTGAATAACACTGTACATCTATAAAAATACTTTTTTCAAAAATTTAAAAATTCGCCATGAATTGAATAATAAAGAACACGAACTAATTTAAAAAAAATCAACATCTGCTGTAACAGATCATCATGTGATGGTCGAGAAGGATGCAGGTCAACAAGCTGACAACGTGAGCATCGCCCACAAACTGCATCAGCCTCTGGTTGCAAGAAAAAAAAGACTACAGATGGGATTCGAACCCATGTCGCAACAACTAGAGACGTACAGAGGTTTCGAAGTCGCGGTAGTTCTTCCATGCAGGTCAGGCGTTGGACCACTTTGCCACTGTAGTTGGGTTCGAATCCCATCCGTTGTCATTTTTTTTTGACAAACAAAGGCTGATCCAGTTTGTGACGTTATGTCTTCTATTTTCGTATGATGATCGTACAACACCCGGTAACTAGATTTTTGTGGTCATGGCCAGTAGCAAACTTTTACACAAAATTTGTTTCACTTTATTCTCGAATAAAATTAAAAAACAAATTAAGAAACGAGGATGGAAATTCGTCGGCCACCTCAAGCCAAAACTAAATGGTTGGAACAAAGTGTCATACGCTTGCAAGCTGGTGCAGGCTAGTTTGCTGCTCGGTGTCAAAGTGGATAAATTTCGTTGAGTCGCATTGTAACCCGGATATCCCTGCCGACAAATCAATCGCTTTTTCATGATTACGTCATAATAGGTCGCCTTCAAGTGCGTTCGGTCACGTGATGCTTTCGGTTAAATATTAAACAATGGCGATGTAACAGCGAATCGCGGTTCATTAGTTTACAGCATAGTAAGATGCTGCGGACAAGTCTACCCTGCAGCCGCCGGAGGTTTGGTGAAGCACCAATCTGTAAGGATAACATCGGACAATCTGGATTATTAGCCTCAGTTGAACGACGGCAGATCGTAACATTACGCCCCGTTGGAAACAAGCCTGGCTTGATGACGTTTTGTCAGTTTAGTGCCGTTTGCAAAGAAGAGATTGGCTCCGTAGCTTCCTTCAAAACTTCCTTAATAGGAAAAGCAGTAAAAAAATTTTAGATTACCAGTTCATCTTGAGCAGGCTGAAAAATTTTTAGGTTTAGTTGGTACCGTACGCAGTTTGTATATTTGAATTCATGATTACTAAGTAAAAGTGAATTTACACAGTATCCGTTTTTTTTTACGTTTTTGCTTCTTGAAAAAGTATGCGCTTTTTCATCCGCAGTTTTATAAGTCCATATCCGCACTAAGTAGACTGTTATATATAAATAAAAATTTTGTGTATGAACGATAAGAGCGATATTTCAAAATAGAGCTGTACACCTTTACAAAAAATTTTTTTCGGAAAACTTTTGTCCAGTATGTGGCTGTCTGGTTAGTGCGGATATGGACGTATAAAAATGCGGATGAAAAATCGCATACTTTTTCACGGAGAAGCAAAAACGGATACTGTGTAAATTCACCTTAATCAAGCCGCCAAAAAAACGATGATTACCGTATCACAAAAAAAACAGAAAAATCCAAATTTTTGAAAAATCAAAGTGCAAACATTGAAGCAAAACTTTTTGGCTCCTCATCCCTTTGCTCTGTTGTCGGTTGATACTGCTAGCGTGTGGTTGCGCTCTCACCACATGTTTGGCGCGTGTTCTCATCGCTTTGTCCATTCTCCAGGGATGCTGGATGAAGGCGTTTTGTCGCGGCATTGCGCGCGCCTGTGAAGGCTGCAATAAAGATAGCTGAGAAATTTTTAGCAGTTAACATTATAAAGACCTTGGTATTGGACACCTCAATGTTGGAATACAAATGAAGCCGTTTTATTTTAGAAAGAAAATTCTTAGCTACAGTTAATCAGAAACGATTAGTTACCGCTTACCGGTAGTAATTATTGGTATCTGTAACGAAATATTGCGAATAGTTTCAAATCGACCACAAAGGTTAGATAGCATAAAAACAGAAAGTGAGATGAATCAAAACCATCGACCTTTACAGCTAAACGCAGCTTCTGCGCAGAGGTCCAGTCTTTTAACTTCACATTATTTTTGCGTTGTAGGTTAGACTTTTGTAAACATCCGCTGGTGATAATGGAACGGGTGTGATTGTGATAAGAGAAAGTCACCAGTCTGTGACGCCACCATGAGATGACGTCATAATTAAGTGCATGGATTCTGACTTGCAATTCGACATTCATGATTGGTCCTTGGATCATGACGTCACCAACACTTTCGACGAGCTGAAGCTAGGTGAGCATTGAGCAATCATTGGGGGGTGTTGAAGATTTCAAAATGACTGCATGTGATATTTCACAGATGATGTCATCTCTACGTCAAATGACGAAGGACACCGGTCACGTGAGACAGATCTTCCCAGAGGTAATCAACACACTTCAGAGATCGAGCCAATAATTGATGACGAAGCACTTGACGCATTTCTTGATGACGTCATTGAAGAAGAAGACACCAATGAGCACATCGAATTGAATCCCTTCGATGGGCTTCCGTATTCGAGCCTTTATTATGAGCTCATGGAACAGCGGCGCCAACTCCCGGTGTGGAAGGCGAAGGATGATTTTGTTGTGGCTGTGGAGGAAAGTTCGGTGGTATTGGTATCCGGGAGGACCGGCAGCGGCAAAAGTACCCAGGTGGGTGGTGTCTAAACAATCGTAATAAGATATTGATAAATTAACTGCATCAGGAAACGTGATTGTTGATAAGGAGATCCAGAGAATAAAACCCAAATTGAAAAAGTACAAAATGATGATTTTGTGGAGACTGTTCATTAATGATGAAACATGAAGTACATTCCCAACACAACTCCCAGAATGTAACGTAGTTCATGCTGCATCAGGAAAGCACTGCACGTTTAATACAAGAAGATGAATGGGATGTTTGGGCAAAAGGTTTGTTGGCGAAATAAGCTTTAGAATGATGTCGATCGTTTATTGGTGTGAGCGGCCGCAGATAGACATTTTTTTAACACAACCAGTTTTCATCTTCTCGCGTGCGTACAGATTCCTCAGTGGTGTGTTCAATTTGCCAAGGAGTCAGAGTTTCAGTTCGGAACCGTCGTGTGCATTCAACCGTGTCATCTTGCCGCTATGTCATTGGCTATTCAGGTTGGCTGCTCTTTTGTGTATTGATGCATTGATTTTGATCCTACTTGGTTGACATGTTTAACATATTGTTTAATGGTCGCCACCAGCAGAAACAATCCACGTTCATGAAACAACAACTTATTGAATTTATTAAACAGCAAACAACAAAAAGTCACCACAATTTCTGAAACTGTGTAACTCAGAATAGAAAAAACACTACAAGTACTAAGTCGAGGTAAGGCAGCATTAGCAGACATTGTAAATTTTTTTTTTATTCTGAGTTACATAGTTTCATAAATTGTGGTGACTTTACTTAGGTTTTTTTTTTAAACTGCAGAATCTTTATCTTGTTTTATGACCAGTTTTCAAAACTAAATTTTATGCAAAAGTTTGTGATATTTTAAGATGGCTGCAGACTCAAAAACGAGAGTCAAAATCGTCACCCTACTAAAGTCCAACAAACATTTGCAACACTAGTCAACACCAATAATTAATTGTAGGTTTTCACAACAACCTTTATACCGATACTCCTTTTTGAATTAAAAAATTTTATCTAGATAAAAAAAGAAATGCGCTGATTGGGTCCGGACCCTTCTCCAAATAATCACAACAATTTTCATATCCACTAGTTTGTGATTTTCATCCTAACGAGCTGTCTTTGATGCAAACAAAGTACTACATCCAATTCTGAGCTTTGTTGACTCCCCTTTTGAACTCCCCATTTCCACTAATTTTTGCAGGTTGCTCGAGAGATGGATCTGACGGGAGTTGGGGATGAGGTTGGGTACAGGGTCCCCAACTCGAACTGTACATGCGCAAATACTGTTCTCACGTGAGCTAATTTATTTTGTGTGCCTATAATGCTACTAGTCCCTTCTAGTGATTGAAGTCTAAACCAGTGGCGTAACTAGAGGTTTGTGCCTGAGGGGGGTGGAGTTTCTAGGCAGCCCACAGTTTCGCGAAATGTAGGTTTGAAGTTAAAAAAAGATCAGCAAATTGTCGGTGTTTTTTTTACGTCAAATTGAGGTGCAGACTTTTTCCAGAAATTTGTTGCACCTGGGGGCCCCCTTTTTTTTAGATGGAATCCAGATCTGAGGAGGGGGGCAAATGCCCGTTTTCAGTTTCGCCAGTGGTCTGAACCAAAATTACTGAATCTTAGCCTGTCAGTTTGACTTCTACGGAGAATGAAAAATGCTTTCGCTTCGATTGTCACGATTTAACTAAAAGTTTGCATTCTTTTTGAAAGTAATATAAGTCGCTCCTGGTGAAAACAACAATCAGTGAAATTTTGAACGTTGCCAAAAATTTAATTACGAACTCAAATCTTTTTTTTTGAATCATTATTCATGACAAAAGTACCGAGACTTTTGCTGTTGGCTTATTTGAATGCTGAGTACGAACAACGTTGTGATTGTAGTTGCGCATACTCTTCAAAAATTAACTCTATTTTCGTCTATAATTAATCTAATATTATGCAACGAAACTCGATAGAAATTTATTCCGTTTTTTCTTCTGCTACCGGTATTAAGTTCTTGTTGAGCAATATTGGTTTTTTTGAAGTTAGATTTTGATACCGATAAGGTATCGTCGTATCGATTCGCTTTCGGGTTTAGTTGCAGCAAAATTTTTCGTAGGTTCACCACTGATGAGCTCCTCCTACGCGAGATGATGGAGGACCCCCTCTTGCAGCGATATAACTTCGTCGTCATCGATGAGGTCCAGGAGCGCAATCTGGCGACGGACCTGCTGCTTGCTCTTTTCAAGTAAGTCGTTTTGACAGCTGGCTAGAGGCTGGATAATCAACTTTTTCAACTGAGCACGTCGAAGCATTGCATTGTAGGGTAGAGAAACAAGGCCTTGATGTAACTTGTTCATTGCTGGTTGCCTCCCACTTGAATCACGGTAGTTTTTGTTTGTTGTTTCATATTTAATTTTGCTGCTGCTAGGTCTTTTGCATTCCCTTGGGGTATATTTTTTGCCTTGCTGCTGTGAAGTTTCATGAAATGTTGCAGACTATAAATGATTGCGACTGATCTCTTTTTGCCTAAGCTCAATTGTGGTTTCTTTGCAACCCTTCAGCGCTGGTGAAATGCTGATGCTATATACAGTACGTCACATTTTTTATTCTTCATATTTTTTGGTTATGCATAAGTAACGTAAACCGAACTCCCACGGTTACGTCTAACAACGATAAACTCAATCCAAACATTAGGGGTTTGGTGCATCTGGTGGAACGATTGGACGTTTCAATTTCTGTTACCAAACAACCATTTAGGTCGATACAGAGTGCGCGCGATGACTTGAAAATAATCATCATCAGCCTTCCACATGAGATGGAGCGATTGGAGGAATTCTTTGAGGAGGTTCCCGTGCTCGACCTCTTCTTCCTAGAAAACCCGGAAGTTTCCACGACCCCCGCAAGTGAATGGGTAAAGGAAGGCAGCGAGGAGTTGGAGCGGCGCAGAAGGAAAGATGTCGAACTTAAGAAGATGGCTGGCCTTGACGTCATTTATCACCCCATTGCCGAGCCGACGATGGTCAGTGACGTCATTGTCGATCTTGTGATGACCCTGCACTGCGACCAATCGATATCCGGTGACGTCATGATATTTCTATCTTCCGTTCAGGTTAGTTGTGTTACTGCTTTCTGTCTTCGCATCTCACTCGACTGGGGTCACCGGGTTCTTCCTCAATAGTTGATATTCACCCGCTGCATTCGGTTACTCGACACACCACCAGTCGGTTAGTGGCGCACTTTACTTTTATGACGTACAAGCTGCTTGCTGAGGCTGGTTTTGAACTCGCGTTGCTGAATTTATGAGAAAATCAAAGCCTAGTTACTCATCATTGTGCCGACTATTGGACATATCATGAACAGTAAGCTATTATTGTTTTAGTATTGGATTTATTTTTAATAATTATTTAGATTTATCACCAACCAGAGGCCAAGGTATCGAGCATCTGCTACTGAAATATTACACTCCGGTTTGATTCCCGGTCCGGTCAAACCAAGTGCTAACAAAATTGGTTTCCAAGCTTCCTCGCTTTACTTTAAGGACATTGCGAAACCTCCACTGTGTGAGGAGGAGAAGTGGCTGCTTGACTTGAAGACCAAACGGTTCCGTCGTTGTCTCCTGGCTAGAAAATTTGGCAATAAAAATGCAATTTAGATATTCTTCCATAGTAGCATACAAAGTTTCACTAAAAACGCAGCAGTTTAGTTCCATTCTAACAGCGAAACAAAAATGAGAATGGCTGTATGATTCAACGGGACATAGTGATAAACTTTATAGACACCTGATGGTATAGAAAACGTATGGGAGTGTGCATGATGCAAGCCAACATAAACTAATATGAGTACAAAGTTTATAACATATCAACAGTACAAGTCAAAACTAAAAAATTTAAAACCCTACAGTTTGTTTCACTCGTAATCGGGATCATCAAGGGTGTCTTATTCATATAGAATGTTTATAAAGTTCTAAAGTTAATAAAGTTCCAACCAGCAGCCAGTAAGCTCGATCCCGGACCCCACTTATGGGACGGTGCTTGCAGGACTTTTCTTTATAAGTTTTTCAATTTTATGGAACCATGTAATGGGGTACAATTTTATATGAATAAGCAAAACGCTTTGTCCTGAAAACATCAAAATGCTAACCTGTACAGAGAACCATAAAACGGAGAGAATAATATAACTCTAACTTGCTGTCAGTTTCGCCGGAACCTCCTCATATTTGTAGGAGATCGAAGAGGTCTGCGAGCGGTTGGCAAGAGAGGTTGCAATGAAAACACTCCACGGAAGTTCAGGGGAAGCGTTTATTATTCCGCTACATGAGCGCCTCCCTGTCGGGGCTCAGCAGGTGGGAGTTGCCAAATGATGAAAAACTTTGTGGTTTGACTTGTGGTTATTTCAATCAGGCTGACGCGAGATAGTTTTTTTCAGTTTATTGCCCCGACTTTCCCAAAAATAACTCCTCGTGGACCTGACTGTCTCTGTAACCGCGTTCCGGCTTTGGATAAAGCGAAACGTTTTGAATTTAGTTGATCAAAACTCCAAACGCTCATTCAGCTGGAATGGCGTTGGTTTGAACAGGATAATATTTTTGTGTGATTAGAGTCTAGATTTAGTCCCAATCTTTTAGCTAATGTTGGTGGTAATAGTGCGACCGGATTCCTATCGAGATTTGGGAGCGCGAAAAAACTCCTTGGAGACCCATCAGTCCGACCGCAACCCAAGTCTGGACTTAAAGTTGAAGGTAGAATATGCAGAGCCAAAGATAGCTTTGCGTAGAAGTTGAGATGCAGCACAGCCGAGGCGATGATTGAGTTCACGAATAGGGTGGCCACAAGCGCTGCAAGAAGAGTTCTTCTTTGTTGTCCAAAAATGATTATGTCCAAAAAAGGCTTTAAATCGAGCACCATCACGCGGCGAAAGCTCCATGCGTTGCAATATTTTACATGTACCCAGGTGGGTGCTGAATCCTGGTGGAATTCCGAAAACTTTGCAATGCTTGTTGGCTCTGAAGCGTCACCAACCCTAACCCTTATCAACCGCGTTTTTATTCAGGCTCTGTACGATAAAAAGCGGAAGCCGTCTGAAGAGCCCCAGTTGATAAAACGCCGCATCATCGTCTGCAACGAAATTGCTGAGTCATCATTCTCTACAAGCGATGTTTTGGTAGTTATCGATTGCGGAATAAACATTGAATCGGTAAGATCATACAAGACAAAATAAAGAAACTTTCCATTCACATTTTGCACATACCATCATAGGCGTAGCCAGGGGGGCCCAGGGGGCCCGGGCCCCCCCTCAATTGAAATACCACTAATGATAAGAAAATTATGACAACATAGCCTAGCGATGTTTGGTTGCAGTTACGGACGACAAGGGAGCCCCGGGGCCCCTAACCAACAACCACGGGGCCCCTAACAAACAACCAGGGGGACCTTAACCGACAACCAGGGGGGCCCCGGGGCCCCTAACTAACAACCAGGGAGCCTCGGGGCCCATAACCGACAACCAGGGAGCCCCAGGGGCCCTGGGGCTTCTAACTGACAAACAGGGGGCCCCTAATTGGCAACCAGAAGCCCCCAGGGCCCCTAACTAATAAGTAGGGGGCTCCAGGGCCCCTAACTGACGACCAAGGAGCCCCTAACCGACAACCATGGTGCCCCGGGCCCCTAACTAACGACCAGGGGGCCCCAGAGCCCCCAACTAACGACCAGAGGGCTCCGAGGCCCCTAACTGACAAACGGGGGCCCCAGGGCCTCTAACTGACAAACAGGAGGCCCTAATTGGCAACCACAGACCCTCATGGCCCCTAACTAACAACCAGGGGGCCCCGGAGCCCCTAACTGACGCCAGGGGCCTCTAACCGACAACCAGGGGGATCCGGGGCCCCTAACTAACGACCAGGAGACCCCGGAGCTCCTAACCGATAACCAAGGGGCCTATAACTGACAAATGGGGGATCCGGGGCCTCTAACTGACTAACAGGAGGCCTTGGGGCCCCTGTTTGACAGCCAGGGTCCCCTAACTGACGACCAGGGGACCCGCATTTCAAATTTTTAACAATAGGCCTACATACGCAGAACTTGTAAAAAATCTAAAAGTTTTGTGCTAAAAGTTGCAATCCCAGACTCTGGTTTAACGTTATTATGAACTTAATGCTATAACGTAGTCGGTAATGCAAACCCCCAACTGAAATACCACCAATGATAAATATAATGAGAGCATAGCTAGTATGTTGTCCTTGTCCGGAATTGCAGTTTTTTTAATTTAGGATTTACGCGTACAAAAGCAAGTAATAATAATGACGACCACCTGTTCACCTCAATAATGTCATGCAATTCCTGGAAGTTTCAAAAAACTGTCAAGTGACTTGACTCGAGTACTCCACGTTTAGGAAAAAAAGTTTTTTTAAATTTTGCTTTAAATGTTTTTTTTATGAAAGAACTTAAGGGTGCGATCTTATCTCAAAACCATAGGCGTAGCCAAGGGGGGGGGGGGGGGGGGGGTGTGTGGCCCAGTGAGCCCGGACCCCTCAATTGAAATGCCACCAATGACAAAAATTTAATAAAAAAAACCTTGTTTCTTCATTTTCAGTTTCTTTTAGCATCTTTGCGTACAACAGTACACGCGTACAACAGCAATTAACAATAAATAATATTGACGACCAGGGGGCCCGGCGCACCCCTTTAATTCAATTTTTTCCAACTAGTTTAAATGTATAACCAGGGTGAAATCAAGGATTTTTGTCCTAAAAATTGCAACCTCAGGCCCTCATCTAAACTTTTTATGAACGTGACGCAATAACCAGCGCCGTATTTGCCTTATAGCACAGCGCCAGGGCCCAGCGCTCAGATTTTATTTTGTTTGGTTTTGTTTGGTCTTCAATTATATTTGGCAGGAAGATGTTGCAAAAATCCCCTAAGTGCCAGGGGCCCCGCGCAATGTAAGTCCGGCCCAGGAATAACATGTTTAGTAAGCGTAACCATTTATTGTACCATTTTTCGATAACGATTCAACTCCACCTCGCCAGTTTTTACGCACAAAATGCAAAAAAAAAGCTAGAGAGAATGCTCATTGAACAAATCATTGAATTTGAATTGAGGGGGTCTGGGCCCCCTGGCCGTACATGTACTCCTATAACTGGTTAACTTCATGACAAAACAAAATTCTTGAAGGAAAATCTTCTAGTGGATTACTATTTATTGCTAAAATAGTGCAGGAGGCAATGTGCCTTACTTACCCCTACAAGGACCAAATCACTTACCATTAAAATTTTACGCCGTAATGCAAAATTTTAAACGTGTTTTGGACTTTAATTGCAAGTAAAAGGAAAATTGAACAGTTAAATATTTTCGATTGACTTTCAAATGTTAAAAATCTAGTTCTTTCAAATGGCTGTGAACACGTGCGAAAAAAATGTAATCCAATGGTATTAAAATCGCTTTTTTTCCAAAAAACTTACAAAAATCGCCCAGCGGCTGGGAGCTTTGCCCTCAGACCCCCATAGCCATCGGCGGCTGGGGGCTCCGCCCCCAGACCCCCGTCTGTGATACGTTTGAGTGCACTAGCTTACTCAACACGTCTCCTAAGTTAGACATTTGCATTTTCTAACGATTAGTTTTCGCCCTCTTCCTTTACCAAAATTCTGGTTGAGCACCAATAGACTACTGCTTCAGATCTTGCATTCTGTGATATCTTTGCCCCACAAAAAGTTCCTTTTTTGAAAATTTCTGATGACGTCATTGCAAGTGATTTGTGGTTTGGGCCCCCCCCAATCAAAAATCCTGGCTACGCCTATGCATACCATACATAAGTTAAGGTCAAGATGAGACGTATTCTTTAAATATTTTGCTGCTAAAATTATTGAATTTTTATCACAATTTATCTCCACGTTTGGTATTAATTATTTGCTCGATTGTTTACATTGAGAATCGAATTGATTCTCTATGTCTTAGCATTGCGTTCAATTGCTGAAAACTGTGGCGATAGTGATGCGAATTAGAAGTAGCTGCCACCATTTGGCATCAGGAAAGATTCTGGTTGTAATGGGCAATTAGTCGTAGTTGACTAGCAACCTGCTCAAAATTTTGTTTCAAAAAATTATTAAATAAACAAATAAAGCTAAACAATGCCATGGCAATCCACTGTCGCTCTACTGCTTCCAGATCTTCAACAGCCGGACCCGCACCAGGTGCGAACTGGAAAAGAAGATTTCGCGGAGAAATGCTGATCTAAGGACGGCCAGGTGCGGGACTGGAGGAAGGGTGTACCGTCTCTACACCGAGGAGGAATACCAGGTGAGGCAAATCATTCAAGCAAGGTCGAAAAGTCAAAAAAATCCCCTAAAATTTTGCGGAAGATCATTATTTTGTCTAAAATGACATCTTGTTTAGGCCTTGGATGACGTCACAGCGCCGAGCATCAAGCGTGTCGAACTGACGTCACACGTGCTGCTGCTGAAGCGGCTCTTGCAGAGGCTCGACCTCAGCTTTAAGGATTGCCAGTTTCTTGACTCCCCTGGTGAGTCTCAGTTTTACAATCTGCGAGTTCAGCGCAGACAGAATAAATCTGGATTAAGTTTAAACAATTTAAATCAAATACGTTGCAATTTTTGATGTAAAGCATAATTTGAATTTGGAATTTTTTTTTTATGATTTCAAACAGTTTTTGCCACTAAACCTTTTTTGTCTTTCTTTTCTAATATTTTTAATTTGCTTAGCAAGCAAAGCAAAAATTCTTTAGAAAAAAAATAATGCATTTAGACCCTGAAGCGTACATGTTAGCCTTGGAGGAATTGGACTACCATGGCGCTCTTGACGACAACGGAAACCTCTCTGATCTCGGCGCGGTGATGAGCGAATTTCCGCTTCCGGTCCCCATGGCCAAGTGTGTAATTTCAAGCTGCGGAGAAGATTGCGTGCAGGTTGGGACGAAAATAGTTCTGGAGGTTGTCGGTTCGATTCTCACAGTGGGAAGGCTCCAAAAAACTTACACTGGCTGCTGGCTTTGATGTCATTTCATTCAAGGGATTTCTTTTTTTTTTACCAGGAGTGCGTCGTATTTTGGTTTGGCAGGGTGTTTGATTCATTAAAATATTTACATTTGACCCCTAACTGTTTTCAAATCGATTGATAGGCACTCATAACGTGTGTAAAGAAGTGTTGGAATTTTTTTCAAAGGTTTAAAATTTTTTTATTGAAAACAGCAAACAAACACAGAAAAAATCGACTACATTTTTCAATTTGATTTAATTTTCAAAGGAAATGTTGACGATTGTTGCCATGGCAACTTCATCCTCACCCTGGCTGGTTCCCCGGGGGTCAGAAGAGTTCGCATCGATGGCGAAGCGGGAGTTGCTGGACGACGCGGGCGACCATTTTACCCTCCTCAACGTCCATCAGCAGTTCACCAGACGTAAGTTGATCTGATGAAATGTTCACGGTCGGCTGCATTGCAATTGCATTCATGTTGATTCATGTCTATGCACAACAGCAAGAAGTAAAAGATAAAACTTATTGCACGTTGGAATATGATACATACGGTGACCGCAATAGAGTCAAAATGCCCGCCGAGTCGCAGACACCCTTACTCTCTTAAGCCTACTTGTCTTTCCAGTCATCATTTTGTACGAGTACAGTATAACTTGAGGTCGAAGTTGAGTTCTTCTTCTCAACTAACTTGAGTAGTTTGGAGCAAGTCAGTTTTTGCCCGAGAAATAAAGCTTTGGCGTTCTCCAGCCAATTTTATTGCAAATGCTACAAAGTTTTTCCTGTGTTTTAGTGAAATCTGTTTGTTTTTTCTGAAACAAGTCAAAAAAATGTTAATCGAAAGTAGAAGATGTTGCTTTTGACAAGGGATGTCCAAACGCTTTAAGGGACAAGCCGCAGTGAAACAATTTCGAATGAGATTTGATGAAAAAACCGGCCGAAATTTTAGGGTACAGACCAAAAAAAAGGTCTTCGCCGCATTTTGATGCAATTTTTGATAGAATTTCAAGTGGTGTCTAAACAATGCAAATGAAAATTGACTTAGTTTCTAGCAAAATTTCTCTGCTAGTTCATATCGAAACCAGTTTGGGCAGCCTGCACTTGGCTAACTTCCTTGATGTAGGCATACAAAATACTTTGCTTACGTTACCACCAGAGGCGTTGCTAAGAATGGTGACATCCGGGGCAGGAGTGCGTGGTGCCACCCTGCATGTGAGACGCACCCTTCATGGTGTCACCCTTCATAAAGTGACGCACCCTTCTGTTAGTGAAGACCAAACAAAAAAAAGGTCTTCGCCGAAAATTAAGAGAGTTTTCGCAACGTATGTGGATGGAGACCCATTAAACTAAAACAAAAAGTCTTCATCACAAAATACTGGAGTTACGGTTTCACATGATAAAATGGTGTCACCCCAAAATGGTAACACCCAGGGCGAGCCACCCCTCCCCTCCTAGCGACGCCTCTGGTTACCACATCATACACAAAAATATTTCGGTTGACATTTTCGTAAACCAAAGAGTTTGGGTTGGTTTCATCTGACACAAGATATTGACGTACGAAAAGAAAATATATGAAGCAATTTTGATTTACAACAAGCTGTTCCTGAATTCATGACGTCATAATAAACTTGTTGCAGACAAGAGGTCGGAGTCTTGGTGCATCAAAAACTACCTCAGCTACCACTCCATATTGTCCGCTGAAAAAACCAGAGCGGAGTTGCTACGGATCATGGAAAAGCTAGAGCTCCCGATCAGTAATCCGATCCAAGACCGACGGCTGATGGAGATCAGTGTGAAGCGAGCAATTTTATCCGGATACTTTATGCAGGTAAGAATCCCTAAGTGTGTGTGTGTGTGTGTGTGTGTGTGTGTGCGTGTTTGTAGTATTTGTCAATTGAACAATTAGGGTCAATATTTAACTGAATTGTGATCCAAAAGCAAATTTCAAATAATTTAATTGCTGAGTCAATACCATTTTACAAAAAAACATCGCAATTGAGAATTCACAAAAGAAAAAATAGAAAAAAATGTGCTAGCAACTTGCCTCCTGAAACCAGGAGTTTGATTCGCATGGCCGCACTCTCTAAACTTATTTTCTGCACTTTTGCCCAGCGAAACGATATAACAAATCGTTCCTTTATCTTATTCCCCGCCTACTTAATTGGCTGCAAAAAACTACTGCGGTTCTCTGTTATGCGTCAGGAGACCGCAACGGACGTTTCGGTTATCAGGTCAAACAGTCATCTCCGACGCCATATCACTGAATGATTGTACTGTGGCATTGGTAGGTTATCAATGACGATAATGGGAGCAACGTCTAATCGGTTTAGGTCGCGAGGGATACGGATGGGTGTGGAAATTACCTGGTGATCAGAGACCGCCATGTGGCACGCGTTCACCCGAACTCGAGTGTGCGAAGATCGAGTGAGTGGATTGTGTATAACGAGTTCCTACTCACTGAGAACAGTTACGTAACAATGGTGAGCCACGTCACCGCAAGCTGGTAAGTTATTTTGAATATGATTTTATGGCAATTGTTCGCCGACCTTTGAAATAAATTGGTAGTTTTGAAGAGAGCTGGTTTTAGTGGTTCAAGAGCCTGCTTTATTTTTGGAGGACTCCCACAATGCAGATGCTGCATGCACAATGTATAATTGTACATACTAAGCAACTACCAAGCAAACCCTTCAAGAAACAGCGATGGGACCTTTTCTTCTTCGAGTCAAGCTGCTTCCTGTCTCCCCATGTTCTGTGTAGTGTCTTCAGCGCTCTATCTTTCATTCTGTCTTTTTACTGAGCAGGGAAACTGTGGCAGCCCTGCCTTTCACGACTGGGGAATCGAAACCCATTCTGAAGCAGATATTATATTCATTGGGCCAACTGATTGGCCGGAGTTTCGAAGCAGCGAGGAGATACAAACTTATAAACAAGAAACGCACAACTAATGCGCCTTTCTCTTCAGGATAGTCCAAGTGTCCCCGCAGAGCTACCTCGCCAACCTCCCTCAACACGAGTCCAAGGATTTCCTGCTCAAGCTTTCTGCGAGATGGCGCAAGAGACTCGCTGAGGAGCAACCTCAACCGGGTCCCCCGGAGCGCCAAGTGGTGAACCGGGACAGCGCGGAGACCAGTTTCAGCCAACTGGAGAGAGGAGGAAAAGAAGGAGTTCAGCGGAGTGATGCTGCATCCAATCCTGAAGCTCTGGACCTGGACGACACTGACGTGTTAACACAAGCGGCCCGTGGGGTGGCTTACGCATACCATCAAGCGGCGGATTATGCTGGCAAATCGGAGAAAGAGGATAGTCAATGCGTTGTGCAATGAAGCGTCACTTTCTCTTAAAACCGAGAACCGAGAGGGAAGATCGGGAGTTCCGACCTGCCCCAAAATAATAAATTAAAGGGGTGTTTCATCCAAATGCTCTACAGTGTTGATCACGTGTCAATGTTCGCGAAAACTATTCTTTGCGTCACAAAGAATTTGTTTCATTGTTTCACAAAATGTGTAAAAGATTTTTCAATTTGAAAAATTTGTTATAATAGTTGTTATTTTATAACACAAGGTCCAGCTAGAAGATGATTCCAATACAGTTTGGGATTTTCATATTGGCAACACGGCTTGTCAGAACTGAGTTTCTTCTATGCAAGCGCTCTGTTTGTAACGAGTAGTGTTTTCATAAATCCACAACTGTGTTCCAGTTCCTGAGTGTTACAATCTATAACTGTGAACCTGCGAAGTGTAAATAACTCGTCACTCACATTGTCGTAATGCTCTTAGTGTGTAGCGAGTTGCGTGGCAGCCAGTTGCTTCAATCTCCGACGTTTGGAAGTTGTTCTTGTTTTTGTAGTTTTTTTATTTTAATTGTTTATGCGTGTGCAATAATTTGGGCTCTAGCGTTGGATGCTAAAATAAATTTGAGATAGTTGCTGTTTATTGTTTATATCAAGCGTTGCCAAGTCGCCTCGGCCCCTGTAAAAGCGATAATTTTTTCGGTCTTCGAGTCAAGCTGCCACCTGCCCACCTGTCTACCACACACGGTGGCGGCTCCACACTGTCCCTTTTGCATTATTAATGTCAAGCAGAGAAGCTCGGGATATTAATCGCCGACAAGAGAACTGCTCTTTTTTGGAACGACAAAGGTGACGATTTTAGCTTTCAAACTTGAAGATTCTTTTTTGGCCATAAAATCGCGTACGTGAAATCTCTGACCACGCAAAAACGTGAAGAGCATCGAAAACTTGAAAGATCAAATTGCAGAGCATTGACTATTCTTGTCAACAACCGTTAATTGCCGCGATCAAATTAACAAAAAATTCGAAGTCGCTAAACATCTTCACACTTCGCAATAGTTGATGCTGGACTCCCACGCATCGTAAAATTTCAGCTTAATTTTTCAAATCAAATAATTTCGATTAGCGTAGTAGACGGCGGCTGCAAATGAATTGAAGATCAGCGAGTTGTGTTATTATTGCTAGTCATTGCAACATTTATGGGCTTTAATAAAAGATATAAAGGTTATTGTGGCTGATCGTGAAAACATGGCTACGGCAAAGTCGAGAAAATTTTTAAGATTTTATCGATTTGTGGCCAGAATGAAACCAATCGGCTTCCAGTTTAAATATCTGGCATTCGATGATCAGAATTAAACAGCACTGCTTAGGATTGGGGCCCAGGCAGCTTGGTACGACTTTTCAGTTTGATCTTGGTTTGTACGGTTTTAGTCCTTTCTGAGCTCGCTACCAGGTTGTCCCCAAATTCAGTATGGTGCGAGGATGACGTAACAAAGAACAAATATTACTTTCATCATCTGTCATCTTTGGGTTGAAAATTTGCATCAAGCCACGGGAAATATGGCACCCATGACTTGCCTGCGTTTCTTGGTAAAAACTGTTGGTTTTCTGCTGGTTGTTTTACCCCATGACAACTGCGATATTCGTTTTTGGGTTGGGGCTCCTCATTAGCCGGGTCGTCATCTTGAATTCGCTATGTGTGGAAAGTTGTGTCACTGATGATACATAGCATCGGCCCGCCCCTAAACCCTCAACCCAACGTCAAACGACCGCGAATTTAGGGAGCAAACTACGCGCGGAGCAGCGAATTTGCAGCGTAAGATTAATTCAGTGGTTCTTAACCTTTTTTATGTTGCTATCCCTAAAATAGTCTGATGTATACCAATTACCCCTTTTTTTCGAAAAACAGCAACTGGAATAGCTCGCAATCAAAATAAATACCGGTACCCAGAAAAAGAAGGTAATTTTTTATTTCAAATCCCAGTTGTGCGAGGCTTTTTTGCCCAAGCAATACGAAAAGCAAGGTGATATGATGCCTTTAATGCTGTTCTATTTTGTTTCACCCACATTTCCCCAAATTCAAGGTGTCGTTTAATCCAATGCTCAGATTTTTGACTAAAGTAGTCAACTAATTATTTCTCCTACTTATCCGCCATGGAAAGACTCAAAATGCTGCTTCTAATTTGCTTGGTTTCGTACTTTCTTGAGTTAGAACTTTAAACAAATCACTGCGATTTTTCGACACAATTTTCAATAAGATTGGTGAAACCAAAGTTCAAAAACGTTTTTTCGTAGCTGCATTTCTTTAGAAACATCTTAATAATTTTTTGGCGCTACTGTGAATTGGACTTACTACTGCCGCCAAGAAGCAAAATGCTTAGCTCACGCCTATTAAGAACTGGACTAGACTATCAATTGCTTACGTAACAAAAAAATTAATAAGAGACCCTAGTCGCCCTAGTACTGATTTAGTGTTAAACTATGGCATCACAGAAAGTAGTAAAGCACTATGAGACTGTTAGGGTAAGTAGACCCCACAGGATAACGCTTGCCATAAAAGTTTATTTTTTGAAATGTTACACTACCCCTTCTAAAATGCCAAATTACTCCTTAGGGGGTAATTTCCCACAGGTTAATGACCACTGGATTAGTTGCTTCTAATCACTCGCTCGTTTTGCGTTTACAATTCTCTGCCTCTCAACTAAATTTATTAGTGTTTCTCGCAGATTTCAGAATGAGGTTGATTTTGTTTGTGTTTTTGTTGATCATCGTTCACGGATCCTCATCCCAGAGACAACCTAGTGGAATAGGAAGTAGGTGCTGTGGTGACTAATATGTAAGTTTATAATTAAAGATTTTGCTTGACAAACCTAGTGGTAATTGCTTTGAAAATAATGAAAAATTGTAGAGCAGTAAAAATTGTCCAACTGGCTACGTGCCGGCTACGTAATACCGCATGTGGAGCCCATTTCAATCTTTCCACTCACAACTGCATGGGAACCCCACAAACTACTGCACAACCTCTAAACTCCAGGTTGACACACCATCGGCACTGAATGGAGCTTGTAGATTTAGAAATTCACTGTTTGTCTTTTTCTTACAGAGAGAGGGGTCGGCCAGCTGTCGCGGCTACAAGATCGGCTGTCGCAAATGGAGTCCCGATTGTCGCCAAATGGTCGGCGCAGCGGATTCGGAGCAGGTGGGATGGGGTATGGGGGATACACCGGATCATTTGATTACCAAAGCGGAATGAGCCCCAGAGGCTATGGAGGTGGCCGGAGTTACCCACAACCTAGAGGATATCCCCGAAGGATGGGTATGCCAATGGGAAGGGGGTTTTCAGGAAGATATCCCCCACCAGGAAGAGGCCGTCCAGGAAGAGGCAGGTTACCCAACATGTATGGAGGACGATTTGCAATGGACCCCATGTCGCAGCCATATTTGAGAGGTGGATCCTCCATGCGTGGGAGTGGCGGAAACCTTTTCCGTTACCCTGGAAACAGATGGTCAAGAAAGCCATAAGACTGCAGGTTGGCCGTTGATTGGCGTTTGCCCAAGTTAATAATTTTTTTCTCTCTTCGACTTAGCAAAAGTTTAGTTTGTTTTTGGTTTTCAACTGCATGCAATGTCAGCGAAATTTCATAAAACCTATCCAGAAAAATCGACAAACTTTATGCTTAGGGAAAAACGGCTTGGCTATGACAGAGACTCTTCATAGGGATGGAACCTTTGTCTTAAATTCATGAGTTACGTCATAAGTTCAACTTTTTTGTTTTTACGTCATAAGTCTGATTTTTGTTTGTGTTTGAGCTGTTTGTTTAGAGGCATTTTGAGTGAGAAAATAAAACAATTTATGTGATGCAAAACCGGTGTTTATTTTGCAAAGCATTTAGTGGCATGAAAAATTTTTGAGCAATGATTGCTGACCAAATGAAAAGCAGCCCCTGTTTTATAAGTTTACAACAAGGACTGAAAGAGTCGGATATCGATTCATTTCAGTCCAAACTTCTGTCAACACCAAGGGTTAGAGAAAATATCTCGGTAAAATCGTTAAAATAAAAACCACTATATACTGTAATTAGCATCGTTCCCACCTTGTATTAGTAACAACCCAACTGACGAGCAGAATTCGATGCATGAGCATCGCTTTTGTGGATTTTGTTCGATGATAATAATAATCATTCACAGCAGACAATTGTCGCAACAATCACAATCGTCTCATAGCAGATGCCAATTATACCGTTATACAATCAACCAATACGCCGGTAATTTATTCATCAAGTTCCGATTTCAACTGCACTGGCAGCGGCCGGAAGAAAGAATCGATCCCGGGTCGAAGGTTTCCAATGAACTGGCAGAAGTTCCTACTTGTAATCAACTGAAATATTTCTTAACAAGCTGTGGATTCCCTGCTTATGAGTGCGCTTTTGTAAAAATCTGAAATTCATAGGTTGGATGGCGGTAATGCGTT
Organism: Trididemnum nubilum; assembly: GCA_963965965.1. NCBI lineage: Eukaryota > Metazoa > Chordata > Ascidiacea > Aplousobranchia > Didemnidae > Trididemnum > Trididemnum nubilum. The sequence continues at coordinate 65,072 of CAWYPQ010000421.1, forward strand.
ACGGTAGAACCTCATTCCTTACCAGAGCCTGAAAAACTTTTACGGTATGTCCTTACGTCATCAAGGCTGTTACGTCATCGAGTGTTCTCACACATTTATTCGCACGGTGAAGATTGCGATCATGATGTTGAGCTCCATGTCTCCACCAAGTGTTCCATGTACTGCCAATCGAAATGAAAAAATCTCATAATTCTGCGGACGCTATAAAAATTAATTGAGCAGCGAAATCGCGCAGATGATTAACCGAGTTGAAATGATCGTAGCCAATGTTTGATTCGCCAATGTTTGATGGCGGTAGGAGTAAACAAACAAATGCATCGAGATATGATGTAACGCTGTTTTATGATTGCAACGGAGTTATTGGAGAAGGTTGAGAAGTGATTTTTTAGCCGAGATGCTACCAGTCCACTTGTCTGCCACTCACGGTGGAGGCTTCACACTATTCCTTTCATTGCTGAACATCAAAGAGGGAAGCTGCAAATATCAATTTTATAGTCTTTGGTTTGACTCGACCGGTAATCAAAAGCAGCGCGTAGCAATGCATCGGCAAACGACTCATTTACTTGACGTTTAGAGCCACTGACACCGGCTTACGTCATGATGATTCTATTCGCAATTTCTCGAGAACTCTGATCGGAGCGTTGGGGTCAGCACGGCACGCTAGCGCGATGCATTGGACGGTTCGGTCAAAATGCGCACTGATCGAGATGAAAGAGCAGCCACAGCATCGCAGTATAGAGTCTATAATAGCACAACGCGGCCGGCCACTTTATAATGTTTTCGAGTCCGCAGCTTAGCACTGAAATGGAGTTTGTTTCTGTGTTTGTGTTCGCTGCTGTTTTGGTTCCGGCGTTATCCCAAGGCTTCAGCAAGTACAACAGCCCCTGGGGGTACGAAGAACCACTGACCGGAGGCCTTCCCATGGGACAAACAAAAACTTTTCCTGACCCGAGTAAGTTTAGAGTTCGTTTATTCTTTCGTATCCAGACACTCCGCGTCTGCCCATCCAAACCAACGCAGGTCATCCATTAGGGGGCTCTGCTCGCGATAAATCGATTAAACAGATTTTGGCAGCCCCTGCAAGTGGTGGCTTGGCCCCCATGAGAATAAGTAAGTGTCTTTACCGAAGAGGCAACGACGCCTTTCCACCTTGGGAACTGAGCGAGGATAGTGGCAACCTTTCGATCACCAGCCGCTGAACTTTATCAACTGAACTACGTCATCGCTTAAGTGAGATTTTGCAATAAATTTTTATTAATGGTGTAATAATAGGTCAATTATTCCATCACCTTACTAGCTCAGGGATACCGAATGCACGTCGATAGTGTGCCAAAGCTCGAGTGTCAAGACAGGTTCAAAGTTTACTTTGCGCATTAAATAGCGTAATATATGCATTTATATTAAAGTTACATGATGGCACAGTAGAATTAAAAATCATTACGGCTTTGTATGGAAACTGCAAAATTATTTTAAAGGAAAGTTGGGTTGCTTACGGCAACTTAATTGCATTACATCGGTGATGTCAGCACGCAACCTCCGCTCACCTGCTGCAGGCTGCAAAGGCAGCAAACCTGGTGAATGAAATTTGCAAGGCTGTTACTCACGTTGCTAAGATATAGAGCTGTCGGAACGCAGCGCATCATCTGCTATTTCTGGCTGGAACCGAACCCGGCCTCTGCTTGCGATTTGTTTACAATAATATTTTCGCAATAATCTTTAGCGCTTGCCCTTAATATCGGACCTTCTTCATCCTTCGTTTGCAGGTCAAGTTGCATTTTTTTAAGGCAGTTTTTCTCTCGTTCATTCAATAAAGTTACTCTCGGTTTAAAATTTTGGATCGACCGCAATCGTCACCATGTCGCTCATTTTCTATCAAATTTAATCCGTCGCCGTGTATTTTATTTCCTCGCTTTTTATTGGCTCCATTTTGGAAACATATTTGCTATGTGGCTTCCTCTCCACTGGTTTCCATTTCGTTACAGCGAACTCAGCTCATTTATATCTGCAGCATAGAGCTCGTTGTGCAGCGCCGCGCCATAAACGTAAAGATGCCTTAAACTTTAACATCTTACGATGTCGTAACTTATATACAAAGCGTTACGTTTCCTGATCAGGACATGTGAGAATCGAACCTTGGCTGAAAGTTTGAAGTTGTTTTTCAGGAAAGGATGTGTTGTTCAGTGACGATTGGAGGGAGGACGTTGCTCGGCTGGAGGAGCGCCTTTCACAGTTGGAGGAGGAGCTTAACCGGAGGTATCAGCCCCAAAGAGGGTTCAGCAATACGGGGTATCAGGGGTACCGCAACCCACCAAGGACAGGGAGGACCCAGCTCAGCCGCAGCCCAACAAACCTCATTTCGGGAAACCAGTATGAGGGGATGGGAGGATACGCAAAGAGCCCCTTCAATGACTTTTTTCCCCAACGATCACCTCCCTCATACGATAATACAATGAGAAGACATTCCCAAACTCCCCTCTCACAGCGGCCAAATGGGCCCAACCCAAACCTCAATAACCCGGGAAGGAAACCAACATCAAACTCTAAAAAGCAAAGGGGCCAGGAGCCAATGAGCGCTAACCGTCTACCACTCCCCCCGCCCGCCCCCATTCCAAATCCTCCCCCAATATCTCCACCAATCGTAGCCGACCCAAAATCTCGAAACACGGACGAAATGGAGTTTGTGAGGTCATCAAAATCGAATTTAAATAATTAAAATAATGACTAGATTTTGACGTCATTTCACGCCGATAAAAGTTTGGTAGTGAGAAAAAAATTGAAAATGCTTACTATTTAATTGTGAAATAAATACGATGTATACTGTTTAATGACGTAGTAATTACAGATCTGTATAGATGGCAAAAAAAGAAACTTTCTGGGGTTTCGCAGAAGAAACCTTTTTTAAATAGGCAATTTGTTCGTGTTTTTAATTCCCTTTAGGGTGTTTCGCTAAATTTCCGGCGTTAATTGGCGCCTGAGTTGAAAATATCGGCACCGATCGGAATCCACAAGTGGTCGGTGACCAATAGAGATTGAGACATGTACCGAGGCACTGCGCACGTATTTAATTAGTTGCCTCCCGTCAATCGCCTTGTCACTTATGGGAAGCGGTGGTGGCGCCATCGTATGGACGAATCTGGTGGCGCTATCGTATGGACGAATCTGGCGGTGGCGCTATCGTTTGGGCAAACGGTGGCGCTACCGCTTTGGAGTTGACCATTTCAAGTTTTTTGGTTGACCTTTGACTTCTTCCCATCTAAGTTTCCAACATGTTCGAAGCCATTAAGCAGTGATAATCATCATAAAGCGCCTTATCCAAGGACGCAACAACAGGAACAAGGTAGGGGTTGAACACAAATCATACAACCAGGGCGTCATAAAACCCACATCAGCTTTTTCTGTAACGCAGCCGACTTTTCCCCCTTTTTGTCACGTGGTTTTGCTATCTTTCCCAATCCGATGTTGCCGATTAAAAAATACAAAGCGGCAATCGAACCCAAGAGCTCGAGCTGCGTGAAATACGCAACTTGAATGAGTCGCCACGTCACAAGCAGCAACACGGCAAGAAAAAAATATGATGCTCGTTTTGGCTTCAAGATGTTGAGAATTGCTTTGATTAACATGTTCATGTCGTTGAAGTAGCTTTTCGTCGTACACTTGTCAAGAAAAGTTGTCAGAATGGAGAGCGCAGGAAAAAGAGCTGCTATCATAACATTTTAATCAAAGCAATTCACAAGTTCTGTACCACCAATCAACTTTTCAAATGATGCTGAAAGGAGAAAAGCACATACCATGCAGGTCTTCCTCGAATTGAGCAGAATGCTTTTCCAGCCGCCGACGCTGAAACAATTGATTATCATTGGTAGTCAAATTATTTTCGTTATGCGCACAACACCGTGACGTATCCACAAATTCAAAGGGTCGCGTTTTAGGGGCAGTGGAAGGGGGTTGACGGGAATCGACTGGTTGATACGCATCGTTACAAGAGCCACCTATTGCGAACAGTTTTGTAAAATTTTCTGAAATTTCTTCAGAATTAAATGCAATACAGTTGTAGGATGAGGCGTTGCAACAAACGATTGCTTCACTCCCATCCCGACAGCAAAATCTGACAAATTCGTCATCGCTTCCATTATTGAGCAAACAAACGAATTGGAAATATTTAAATAAAAACAAAATCCAAAGCATGCGATATGAATACGTCAAAAAAATATTAAAAATATTCCATAAATGAACCGACGCGGCTCTCATGTTTCATAAACGCTTCGCGAATCCGAGTCGACGCTGATGTTCAAGTGAAGCGACTCAAAGCATTTGCACGGCAGCAGATTAATCGGAAAATTTTTGAAGAAATCGCGGCTCAAAATGAAAAGTTTGTTTTTCTTTGGCCTCCTCCTCCCTGCCTCAATTTGCTCGAGGTTTAGCCGGTTCAACGCGTTGCCGAATTTCAAGGAATTCTACGGGAAAGGTGAAGAAAATGTTGAGAAATCCAAAACAGTCGACGGAGCATGTAAGTTTCAGTGGATATGAGCGTATTAAGACCGAACCCAATTTTATATAGGGGGCTTTTTTGCAGTATTAAAAAAATGACGTCACTTTTCGAAAATATGATGGTGACTTCGCAATAATGACGCCATCAACTTAAAACCAAGTTCTAGAAAAAAAAATTTGGTGAACAGCAACCCGTATGCTTGATTAGGTGTTCCAACGACAGTTAGTTTAGGAGTTAGATAAGGGGGCATTTTTATCTCCCCCCCCCGTGTAAAACGCATTGATCAAATAGCCGTGTAAAATAGGGTTAGGGCTGTCATTAAAAAACCATGTAGTTGATATTCAGAGTTTTGGAAGAAATGCCAGCATAATCTTGCTGCAAGGCGTCATAGTGCTCAGTGTCGAATCGACCGAGCTAGGAATCGAACTCGCAACTTGCATTTTGCAAAGGGACCTCCGACCGATTGCTGGTTAAAGTGATGCAACTCGCCGAACTCCAAGATGTTGGTTTGTCACTGTTTTAACCTTTGATTCCATGTAGTAATGCTAATTGTTTTTGCCAGACTTTTTCTTCAAAAAACACAACAATCACGAATTCAATTCAAAAAAACACAAAACGATTTTTTCCAACTTTGGACCAGAATGTTAGGAGCATCAAAATCTTTTTTACATATATCACAAAACCAAAACAACTGGAAATATAACTTGACGTTTCGTGAAACTACTTTTCACATTGTCAAAAGCACTTTTGACCGCTCATTACTTCATTACTTTTGACAATATGAGAAGTAGTTTCACGAAAAGTCAAGTAATGTTTCCAGTTGTTTTGACTTTGCATTTTATATTAATTTTTTTTCGATTTTTAAGTGCTGTACCTTTCATGCACATCCGAAACTTGCGCGGCAGGGAACCGAACCCTCGCGTGTTTAAGTCCGATTCACTGTCGCTTTGCCAACAAAAATTCTTCTTTTCGCGAAACTTCCAACAACGAACCGGTCGTTTTGATTTTCAACTTAAATCGCAAAAACAGCGGTTGACTTTGATCTAAAAAACTAGAGCAAAATTTAAATCCCCAGGCGAGCAGCATGAAGCGATTTACTCCGTTTGTAGCCATGAAATCCTCGCTATGAAAATTCGATGGAAGCATCAAAGATCCCGTAATATGTGATGAGGTGGCTGATGTAAACCGGCGGTGAAACTGATTCCCCCTCCCCTATTTTATTCGGGGAAGAATAGCGAAGCCACCACCCAGCGGGTAGTAAGAGGCGAGCAACAGGGTAAGCATATCAACAGAGACCGCCTGTGGCAATGGGGTGCCCACTTTTTGAGTGTTGTGAAAACGGCCATTTTTCTCTCCGGGTTCTCCAGTCCAGCAAGGGTTCTGTGGTGCACCATACTCCCAACCACAGGAAAGAACCAGGCAGCTACTATAAGAATCCAACTAATGTTTATTCCTCCGCAGACGACTTCGAAATGAGCGACGATTGGCGGAAAGACGTCGCAGCTCTCGAGGCCCGATTAACGCGGTTGGAAAAGCAATTCAAAGAGAAGCTCGCATTCGAAACTCGCCGGGATCGATCGGATGAGGAAGTGGGGGTGTGGAGGCGACAGCCAAAAAACAAATATTACGCCGAAAGTTCGTTCTACCAGCAGCGAAATTCGAATTCCAAACCTACCTATCCTGATTTTGGAAACTACAAAAGATTGCCTTTCGCCAATCTACCCCAAAGTGGATTCGGGGGTAACTTCCGGGGTATTTCAGCTCAATATCTGCCACTTGACGTCAGAGATGAATTAGAATCATCACGTGATTCTTTGGAAGATTTTAAATCACCCGATTATGATTATGAAAGGAGGTCAAGTGATAGTAGTTATGACAACCAAGAAGATGCACCATACATTGCGAGACCAAGTGGGTTGCGTTGAAATGCAGCAGAACTAAAAGGAGATGAATAAAAATATTGTATATTTGGAGCAACATTTGCCGATACTTTTACTCAGGGTAACGTTTCGCTCCCCAGTCCGGGGAGCATCATCAGAACAGTAACGCATTTCTTGTTTGCAAAAACGAAATGAAACCTGTTGGAAAAAACGACAAGAAATCAAAAATAAATTTTTAATATCCCATAATATTTTTGAAAGTTTAGAAAATATTATGGGATGCTTTATATTCAGATTGGTCGAGCTGTACTTGTAGAACAAATAAGAGCCAATCATTGTGCGGAGATTTTACTTTTGACGAAATTATCAGTGAAATGTCTTTGCATCTGAAACGGCCCAGGGGATCAAACCCCCGATCTCATGTCAAGGTTTCATTGCCACATACTTGTAACGTCATATGGGCGTGATTGTTTTTGTGTTTAGAAACACACAGCCCTGATTTGCATACCGACTTGTCGTCTGGAATTCCCCCTAATGTCGATTGTGACTCGATTTATGAACGTGGGATGACGTGGAATGGAGTGTATGACATCATGCTGGGTGGAAAGAGAATGGAAGTTTACTGCCAGTTCGAGGACGGAGGCTACAACTGGATGGTGAGTTTGTGCGGGGTCTGTAGCTACTGAGTGTGCCCTACTTTTTCCAACTAGAAAAGATAAGGTTTATTTGCGCGCTAGAATCCCTCCCACTGAATGTGAGAGCTCGCAATTTGCTTTAAAGTTTCCTAAACTAGTTTTTTTTGGATCGGCTTTTGAAATGCTCGATTACGTTTTTTCTCTTATGGAACACGGAGTCGACGTGGACAATGGTTTTCACAGAGGTGCTCCACGCTTTCTATTCGGAACATGTTGCTGTGAGCTCGCGCTGGGTTTGCCACCTGACGTATTGTGTCGTTTCAGATTATTCAAAGACGAATCGATGGTTCTACCGACTTTTACCGAGACTGGGACGATTACAAGCGCGGCTTCGGTATTCCGAGTGGAGAGTTTTGGATTGGTAACGATCTTAAACTGCAGCCGAGGGCATGGATTATGATTTGAATTGTTTTTTTTTGTTTTCAGGTCTCGACAATCTTCACCAACTGACGTCATCAAATGCATACTTGCTGAGAATCCAACTCGTGGACTGGGAGGGAAAGTCGGCGTTTGCAGAGTACAGGTGACAATGGAGATAGGCTTAGAGTAGGTCATGCTTTACGACTCTTCTTTTAGGACCCATTTCGTGCCATAAATCATCTTTTTGCTCAGCCCTAGAAAAGAACTGAACTCATGTAGCTAATGCAAATCTTTTTCTACAATTTTGATGAAACAATGATTTGTTTAGTTTGTACAGTATTTGATGAATCTGATCTCTTAAGTGCCCAAAGGCTAGCATGCTTTCTTTATGAATCAAAAAGTATCCTACCTCTGCAGTATGCTGAATTCCTGTCTGCCTGAGAACCGAACTCGCGTACTTAATTCCAAATTAACTGCTACAAATTTCTTCAATCGAAGAAAATTTTGACTAGCATTAGTTTTTCTGACGTCATGCTTACCGAGGTTTGTCAACTTTGTGATGTAAAAAATTTTGCGCGATATTTTTCAGGGGTTTCAACGTGGGAGATGAGCCGAGCAACTACAAGCTCACCGTGGCGGGTTACAGTGGGGATGCAGGGGACGCCCTCGCCTATCACAACGGCCGCCCCTTCTCTACCCGCGACCGCCCCCACGACGCCCTACGTAGCATCAACTGTGCGGCGGAGAGCCACGGCGGGTGGTGGTACAACGCCTGTCAGCGCTCGAACTTAAATGGGCGGTATCTCCAGGGTGGCACTACTGGGAGAGATGGGATCTGCTGGTACTACTGGAAGAGCAGCCAGTACTCGATGAAAGAGGTCACTATGAAGATCAGACGAGTTTAATCGCGTTGCGATGACGTCGCTATTAGCGAATGAATAAATGACAGTTGAACATTTTTTAAATGGACTCAGGACGTTTTCAAAAGTTTGCCGATGGCAAAAAGAACTTGAGCGCTACTTTTTCAAGTACCGCCCCACTATAACAGCGCTATATGAAAAACAAGATTTTGGAAAATTTGATTTAAAACACTTTGTATATACCGGGTTGTGGAATTTACGACAGCATTGAGAATCGAACTCCCAACCTTGTGAGCCAAAGTCTCCTCCAGTCAACACAAATTAAAGCATTTTACTTTTCACGTCAAAGTTTTAACAGCTTTTACAAAATTTCTGTTTGCAAGCGCGTCCTTCACTATTTCGTATTTCTGTTAAATATTTAAATAAAACGTCATTAATTTGCAATCCTAAGTTCACCCCTCTTTTTCGATTTATTTGTGGCAAGACGATTGCTAAGTTCACAAAGTGACTTTTGAGCTCATCAGGCAAGAAATTTTAGCAGAATGTGGTTCATTTATCCCTGCAATTGCAAGAAAATAGTCGCATATGGCAGATATTCTTAATAAACTAATGCATAAAGGAAGCAGTGTGAGTCGCTAAAGAGCCTCATATTTTTATCAACAACCTTGCACCAAAACTAAATCTAAATCATTCAATCAATGTGAGAACGAAACCCTTAATCTTGTCCTCAAAGTCGGCTGCTGATCTGTCCTCACTCTTATCTAGAAGTAAATAATTGTATTTTTATTCATGTTTTATTCACCAAGTTGCTTTGGCCAGGAGACAGCGAAGGGACCTTTCGGTCTTCGAGTCAAGCTGCCACCTGCCCCACCTGTCTACCGCACACGGCGGAGGCTTCACACTGTCCCTTTAATTGCTGAACGCCAAGCAGGGAAACTGTGAATACCAATTTTTATAGTGTTTGGTTTGACTCGACCGGGAATCGAACGCGAGTCCTTCGCTTCAGTAGCAGACGCTCTATCCACTCGTCCACTGATCGGTAAGCGATCTTCGTCGTAAAATGCTACTAATCTTTAGAATTCTACTAATCTTTAAAAATCTGCTTTTTCGCATTTGCAAAAGATGAATAATTTATTTCTGCATCAATATTGCTCTCTTTTCATTTATTAAAAATAATAGCAGCGCGATTATAACGAAACGATGGATTGACGAGAATTGACTCAATTGCTATGTTATAATCAGCTAGCAGGTTTTGCATTGTTTCGTTTCAATCGAAATTTAATGATGAAAATTTGCAGCTTGCCAGTCCTTGTCGCAAGTGAGTCGCAGGTTAACAGCTTAGGAGCTGGTTGAGTAGTGGCAATCATCAAGCTCCTGTGCAGTTGGAGTTAAACAGATGAAGAATTAAGACCCAATAAATTCAGCAGCCATAGCAGGTTGAGAATAAGAAAATCATCACATGCAACGGGACATCTCCTGCCTTTGGCAGGTTGACCAGTTAATCAATCTTTTTGCATGAGGCTTTGCAATTGTCTCCATGAAAAAAATCAACACCATTTTGTTATAAAAGATATCACGGTTGTTATGAACCCTTTTATATAGTAATGCTATTTATGATACAAGCTTCTATGATGCAATAAATAATATTTACGACAAAAACATTGCAAAACCTCATGTGAATAGGCTGAGTGATCGGGCGGCAACACGTTCGCCTCAGAAACGAAAGGTCTGGGCTTCAATTCAACAGCCGGTCAAATCGGGCGCAAAGTCAACAACAGCTCATCGTCATGGCTGCGATATTTCGAAATGAGCTGTGTCGCTCGATCGAGGGCAGTGGTGCGGAGATGGGCCTCGCAAACTCGTTACTCGCTTCGGCGAAATTCAGCGAATCATCCAAAGAATCAGTATTAGATTTCATTTGTTGGCGCAAGATGTCGCTATCCACTGTCGAGGAGGCTGTTTGCAACTTGTACTCGAGATTGCACCGCCAGCTACACGCGTCTCCTCTGAATTGGAAGTTCCCATTTGTTAAATTCTTTAAAAAACTCTCTCCTTCCTCCTGCGATATTTTTTTTTTAGTTTCATCGTCTCTCCTGCTTATCCCCTTCCTTGAAGTTTGGGCGCAATATGGGGTGATATCGTTGGGATGTGAGGACGGATGCCCCCAACCCGCGCTCCCCCAGCTCTACAGTCCAGGTGCGTACCTTAAACAAATGCGCACTTACGCAGATTACATTAATTTCACAAAAGATTTGCACCCAGTAACAACATGAGTTAGTTGGACAATGGACGAAGCTACGGGCAACATAGTGACGAAACTAATTACACGACCTCAAAGGTTTTGTCCACATTTTCTGGCACTTAAGTATTCTTTTTCCCGCAAGAACCCAAAAATAAACACCCGAGAGGCAAATCAGCCATCCATACATCAGCGAAACAAAAAAACAAAAAAATAACGAGAAAGACAATCGGGCATCAAGAACCGGACTAGAAAGTGAAAACAATTAGAGCTGCTTCAAAGAGGTTGCCGAAGAATGAAAATGCACTGCTTTTGTGGCCGCAGCTCAACCAAAGTCCATTGATTGATCAAGGTTAGTCAAGTGCATAGAACGCCTACTACTGAAATGGCACGCTCTGGTTTGATTCTCGACCAGGTCAACCCAAATACACTAAAAGTATTAGTATTCACAGCTTCCAGATGTTCAGCATTAAAAGGGACAGTGTGAAGCCTCCGCCGTGTGGTAGACAGGTGGGCAGGTGGCAGCTTGACTTAAAGACTTGGTAAATATAATTGAAATAAAATTACAATTAAACTTTTAAACATGTTAGACTCATTGATCAGCAATTATTTTCTCTTCAGCGCAAAGACAATGGCGTCGTGCGATTTTGCGGCTACAGCGGCAAATAAAGTGGCTCCAATCCCGGATCAACTACTTGAACCTGGACGGAAGAACCTACCCTGCTCGGCCGCAACTTCAACCCCCTTTTGCGAGGCTCCCAATGGGTAAGAATTAACTCCCCTTTTTAGCAACTGTCACATTTCATTAAGGAAACTTTGAACTTACCTTTTATTCAAATTTTAGTCAGTCTGATGATGACGGAGGTGGCAAGTCGAAACGTTTCTCTACTTTAATGTTAACCAACGCTTTAATTATTGGCTCTTTTACTCGAAGTGAAATCTCTTGATGCTGCTGCGGTTAAGAATGGCACTAACTTGCAAGGCAGTTGGATCGACTCCATCGGTCGCCTACAATTCCACTTATCCTTCGAAATCCAGTGTAGGAAGTAGAAAGTTTTGTGACTTAAGTGCTAATCCAACCTGTTGCCGAATTTCCCAACCTGCACATATTTATTATAATTAACCGGAAAGCACTCGTTCCTGATGAGGTTTTAATTCTCCAACTCAACCCTAGGGCTCCTCAGTGTGCGGAGCATTGCGAGCGGTACACCACTCCTTCCGCAGCGAAAGCTCAAAATTACCAGATTTCCTTATTGAAAAACAATAGCAAAGCTTTTTGAATTCTCGCGAAACGATTTCTAAGTTTTTTTGCGGCGAAGATAGCACCTGCAGACGCCTCCACATTTACTTTGAGACGAGCGGTATTCTGAATATGTTTGTTTTGAGGCAGGGCGTTATTGCGACCAGCATCATTACATGGGTTTCAGAGCGGACGGAGTCTTTACAGTGAATGTGATGAGGACTCCGGTGCTTGTCTACTGCGAGTTTCAATTGGACGGGCACAACTGGATCGTGAGTTTGTTGATTCCTTCTCATGCGCGAAAAAATTGTCAAACTTGCAGAGTTTTCGATACCTGCAAGTCAAAATACTTGCATAGAAATGAAATGAAAAATAAAAAAGTCATATGCCTGTGCAAGTGCAAAGGGCGATAGCGGGTGGGTTTGATGCTGTCTCAAGAAGATCCTCCATGAAGAAGTGTAGGTTGAAGGATTTAAAAGTTGAAAATGCGCAAAGGAATCTGTGCATTGAATCTGTTTCAACTCTTCTTAAAAGGAAATACAGGACGCCATCAATGAAATCTGTCTAAAAATCTAAAAATGGAGATTATTGTGCAACAATTTGTTCAGATGTTTCAACGTCGAACAAACGGGACGATCGACTTCTACATGAACTGGCGGACCTACCAGGTCGGATTCGGGAGACCGGACCAAGAGCATTGGATGGGTGAGTGATTAAATTAAGCGGCCACAACAACCGAACTTCTTCTCCCAAACACACACATATTTTATTGCGACTAAAAGCTCAGATGTCAGAGGTCAAGCAGTGCTTACGATAAGAAAATAAAAAAGTTAAATATAATTTATTGCATTTTTGTTCCCCTACCTAAAGGCAAAGCATACCTTATTTTGATATTTTCTGAGAGGTTCTTATAGCCAATCGACAACTAAGGTGTACGGGGAGGCGCAAAATTCCACCGGAAAAAAAAAACGTCTCAATGAAGTTTGTTATATCAAGTCGTTTCGCAGGCCAGAAGAATACTTTGCCGCTGATTACCTCAACTATTTTGAGCCCAGGTAGTAGTCGTCAAAAATTTGCTCACGTAAAACTTACGAGTTCGTGGGTTTTATTTTTTGTCGAATAATCGGTCAGTAGCTCTTCATGACGCGAATCCGCTTCAGGACTGGACAGACTCCACCACCTGACCAGCTCCGGCACCTGTATACTACGTGTGGATATCCAGGACTGGAACGGCGAATCCGCCTATGCGGAGTACAGGTTAGTCATGTGTTGCGGTTGACAAACCATAAGTCCTGAGTAAAGACCGAGGGAAAAGTGAGATCTTCCATTCATAATTTTACACCAACGTATGACCTACTTTGTTTTCTCTTGCTGAAGCCTCAAATTGTTTCTTTTTCCGGAAAATGCACATCCTGGACAAAGACAAGATTCGGGTTCGGGCCGAGGTTTAAACGAGTGATACCTGCCCCTATACGTTGGGAGTATCGTCGAATCTTCACATGCATCACAACTAACGACCTTATTGTTAGGGTCGAGCTCTCATTTAATAAAGAAATATAACTTTAAAGACTAAAAGATTTTGTGGCAACACCAAGCATAACCGTACTGGTTGCTTCAGCTCGTTTCAGGTTGGCGATGAGGCGTCGCTCTACCAGCTCTTACTTGGAGTTTACAGAGGCACGGCAGGTGGGGCTTGTTTTGCGATATGTTATCATTATTATTATTCCGAAGCTTTCGTTTTACTTGCAAAGTTCTTCACTGTTTCCTGCCATGCACAGCGTAAGGCTGGGTCTAATCGCATCAAGTCAGCATCCAAAAGACAGTAAATTTGCCACGATCGAGTCTGCGCCGTCTACCTTACTTTTCCAATAAACTAAAGATATTTTTGTTAAGCATGTGGATTTATAGTCGCTTTTAGAGGCCCAAAATATTTCTTAGAAACAAAAAAAAAAATTGAGATCAGAATTCAAAGTCGAAACAAAACCTTTTCAAACGGTAATGATTCAACGCGATGCGGAATCGTCAGAAATTGCGCCGCTTGCGCTTTCACGCGGCAGCACGAGGAATGAACATATAATAAACTTTCGCGTTGCGGACCTACCAAAATGACGTCATTACTGCATGGGGGTTTGAATAGAAAGTGGGGTGACATAATTATAGTGTGACATCATTTCACGATTAAACGTCAGAGGGTGAGCTTTACAACTTCCGAATTGCAGGTGACTCACTGCAACGTCACAATAGCATGAGCTTTTCCACTTTTGACATGGACAACGACAATTGGAAAGATCGGAACTGTGCCGAGTACCACCATGGCGCATGGTGGTACAATGCGTGCCAGTACTCGAACCTAAATGGGGAGTACATCGACGGAGGGATGTACACCGCCCGGGGGGTCAACTGGTTTCATTGGCGGTATAACGAGCTTTCCTTGATGACGGCTTCGATGAAACTTCGCAACTGCTGATGAGCTTACAATGCTGATGAGCTTCGCTTTGCTCAAAAGTTTGCTTTCAACTGTTTTACTATTTGTTCAGTGAAAAAAAAATGGGAAACTTTTAATTAAAACCACGTTTGGTTTGGACGACGAGAGTGAATCGTTTCCGCTGTTTTTATTTTAGAAAGAAAGTTTTATAATACTGATTGCACAGTAGTTTAATTTATGTCAGCCTGACAGTTTCGATAGCCACGGTTAAAACGCATTGGCAAATCGGTGGTGAGAAACGGACTTCTTAAGAAGCGAAAGAGAAAAGGCAACTTAGGGTATAAAGAAAGCAAACAGAATGCAAAGATCCCTACACCATGAAACTCGGACTAGGATAAGAAACGATTTCAAAAAGTTTTTCCTATTCATAAAATTTTGATTAAAAACAGTAAAGCCTTACTTAAAATAATAAAACTTTTAAGCGTTTCGGACTTGGCTATGTCCATCATCAGCAAGCTTGTTGAATAAGCTTTAAATTTTACTGATGATGGACATAGCCAAGTCCGAAACGTATAAAATTTTACTATTTTAAATAAAGCTTTACAGTTTTTAATCAAAATTTTATGAATAGGAAAAACTTTTTGAAATCGTTTCTTATCCTAGTCCGAGTTTCATGGTGTAGGGAACTTTGCATTCTGTTTGCTTTCTTTATACCCTAAGTTGCCTTTTCTCTTTCGCTTCTTAAGAAGTCCGTTTCTCACCACCGATTTGCCAATGCGTTTTAACCGTGGCTATCGAAACTGTCAGGCTGACATCATCAAATGAAGGAGAATCTAGAGTCTAGACCAACAATATATTTTATTTCAAATGTCATAAACAAGGTAAAATAAACTGAATTTACTAACGTGACGTATAACACTGCCAATGAAATGAAAGACAAACACCGTTGAGCTAGTTCAAGGCGCCACTTCACCTGGGATCGGCTGAAGATCCACCAATGCACCTTCCCACATTCGCATGCTGGCTGGATTCCAACGGGATCAGTTCAACAAGTGGTGTTTTTAAGTGACAGGTTTTTGCGAGATACGCGAGGGCCCGAGCACTCCAAAATTATTGTAAAAGTTTGATTTGCCTCCGACGACTTTCGTGATTATAGGCAAAGGATAGGTTTCCGTCAAGCTCACTAAAACTGACCAGCAGCCAAGATGTAGCGAGCTCAACAATCCCTCATCTTCATCGACGCCGTCATCATGGACAAGGTGTTGTACTTCCAGTGGTACCAATTGATCCCCTGGGTGCTCATCATCCCGCCCGGGAGGTAATGCCCATTGAGGTTTGAATACTGGCATGCGTTGTACCACCAAGCGCCGCGATTGTCCACAGCACAATTGGCGTCCGCCCAATTGTCGTTGTCGAAATCGCGCGTCGAGAATCGCATGTTGTTGTGACGCCGCAGGGAATCACCTGAAAGAACACAAAACCACCAGTTACATCATACTAAACAAATTAGGAGTTGTATTTAGCTTAGCACAAGTCACTCAACGTAGCTATCGGGATCAAAAGAGCAAAAAAATAATCCGGCAGAAGAGAGAAGTTTTTTAAACTTTACTTTATTATCGAATTACACTAGATATATCTAAGGGACTAGAAATATTAGTAATTGAAATTATAGCAGATAAGCACAGTGTTAAAACATTGAAAACGACAAAATCCAACAGTCTGTTTCTCCGGTAATTGATTCGAGCGCTCACCCGCAGTTCCTCTGAAGTATCCGACGCTGATTTGATAATAACTCTCCGGAGGCCCAATCTGGAACGTGCTGAAATAACGGAGTCGCGAATTATATATGCGGAGTTGTTACCAGGAAGGGATTTTTGAATCCAATCTTCATGTCTCACGGCCGGATCATTATCCCACCGCTTCAAACGGCTAGTGTTGCCCCCCTTATGTTATCTCTCCTTATGTCCTCGCTCTTCTGACACTATTTTTTTTTTGTTTCTGATTTTCCATCCTTTTCTCTCATTCTTGTTTTCGATCCTGTTTTTCAAAGATCTGTATACTCGAAAAGAGTAATGGTAGACAGAATTTTTTTTGACAATGCACTACAGCGAATTCAAATCAAACTTTTTAAAGACAGGGGCAGTTGATGGCCGATTGTGGAAAGTGAAAAAAGTTTCTTTAATTTCGAAATTAACTGAGGGCCAGTTTGCATTTACAAAAACGGTGAAAGTATCGAATCATTTCAACACCTCCCTGTTCGTTGGTTTTAAGCCACACATCTGAAGAATTTCAAAGCCAGCAGAAACTTTCTTCACCTGTACTCAGCAAACGCTGAGTTGCTGGAAAAGTCCATGAGGTCGACTCGAAGTTTACAAGTCCCAGATCTCGTCAGTCGGTGTAAATTGTCGAGACCTGTTACAGTACAGCCAATCAATGCGTAATCCCTGGTGGTAATATCAAAATACAAATCAGAAGGTCCGTGTTCGATTCCAACAGAAGCATTAGTTTCAGTTACAGCTAAAACGTCATTGATACATTCTTCCTACAGATCATCAGTTGCGTACTTTAATGAGGGAAATTTCAAAATTAAAAACTGGCACGCGACATATCGCGCTCACACCATTTCTATCGGAATTCTGTTACGAAGCTGAAGTTTCTCACCCAACCAGAAATTGCCACCAATTCTTCCAAAGCCGATCTGGTAGGTCCTCCAGTCCTGGTAGAAGTCCACAGTGTTGTCCTGTCGCCGCTGGAAGACCTGCACGGGCGAAATTAGGATGTTTGTAAATATTTGCTAACCAACAGTTGTTTTTCCGAGAAAGAGTCACGACGGGGCAGATTGCAAAAGAAATCGTCCATTCGACAAGCCGTTCTCGTACAGCGGATGTTGTTGTGCTTTCTAAAGCGTCCGAGAACATAAAGGCGTCATATTTACTACGGGCATGGTCACGTGAACATGCAAAGTAGCACCCCGGTCAAGTTGTTGTAACCTTGGATAAGACATTATGATCATCTCTGCTAGGTGGCTTCGAACTAGCAGCAAATTTACGTGGGAGGAAGTCAAACGTTAAGCAGGTCGAACAAAAGTCTTCGAAGGTAGTCCACTTCTTGACCCGGGCTATTTCGGCTAGAGGACAGCGCCGCCATCACTTCCTCGCGACGGGCAAAAGAATGCATCAGTCAAGCATTTTACTGAAGATGACGTTTTTGTCTAAACATTGACACAAAACTATACAAGGCAGTTGCGATTGCTGCAGTGTTTAGAAATAATAGGGACGCTTGGATCTGTAAACTGTAGCAGCAGCCTTTCAAAACACCACAGCAGGAAATGCTGCGAGTCGCCACTCACAATCCAGTTGTGCCCATCGAGTTCGAATTCGCAGTACACTTCAATGAGCTTTTCCAACACTATGACGCTGTAGATTCCGTTTCCCCGGACCCCCCGATTGTAGTACTGATCGCAGTATCGACCTGGAAAATAAAACGGTAAACATCGAATCGATTTTAGTGAACGAGAAGAGTAAAAGTTTTGTCGGCATTCGTAGTGCTTCCCGGGCCTTAATCCATTTTAATTATAAATGATTTTCAAAACAATTTGCTGAATTACGTCAACTTCTCCATCGATTTGCTGAGAATTTTACCTGCTGGACTCAGCTGGGCTGAGTTTGAAGGAGGAGGAGGGCACTTGGGTGGCTGGTTGAAAAAGAAATCGTAGGGCGGGCGAAATTCGTCATGGCTTCCACAAGCGATCCGCGCTCTCAACCACGCTATTTGACGCTCTAGTCGCACGACCGCCTCTCGCCAGTTCCGCCTAGCTGTTTCAAAACAAAGATTTAATCGATTGTTTGAATTTACCGGACGATAATCTGACTACAAAACGTTGCGGACTTTCGCGGGTTCTTTTTCGTCCGTTATTGCTCTGACTCACGGGAACGAGCGTCAAGCTTGAAAGTTTCTCAAAAGTAAACTTTATATTTTCTCACCTGGATTAAGCTGTCCGGCTGGAATTATAGGCGAGACTCCAATGGGAAGGCCCGGAAAAATGTATCCATTTCTACAGTCCAGTGATACAGTCCCATACTGCCCCAACACCTCGGAATATCGAAATAGAAAAATCAACGAGAAAACTAAAATGAAACAAACTTAAATATAAACCAAACCTACATAAGGACACGTCGCAGAAAAATTCAAAATAGACATTCTCTGGCTTATTTGTAACCTAACCGCAACAAAGTTTTTTGCAGAAATTTTGGGATAGGCCTGCCTCACCCAACACTAACCTGAGTTGCAAGCTCTCCGGCATCCGAAACCGCGCAATAGACAGCACTTAAACTTTAAGCGACAAGAAAAACGCCACTTTAATTTTCTGGTTTTCATTGGATAGTAGATGGGTAAACTAAGAAGTTTTGAAAAATTTGAATTAATTTGTACCAGATTGGCGGAGATATTAAGCTTAGAAGTACTCAAATCGAAAAAGCTTGCCAACCTTCAAGAGCCGTCAGCACTTTCGACCAACAATCAGCTACGCAGAAACAGATCCTATGGAACCAGTAGGTGCTGATTTGTTATAATAGGCAAGAAAAACCAGGAGTCGGCCTAGCGTACCAAAGCAAATCATTGGTCATCGGCGTCGGTAGCAGTGAAGGTTAATACAGGACGTAGCAATTATCTGCAATGGCTGGTCGACTACTAGGCTAGTGGATTCCTGGCATTGGTTTGATTAGTTGATTCACGATAATAGTAAATAACCATAAAATAAATTCCGCCTAATCGCAGACAAATGCCAGCAGCTAAAAGCAGACAGTTTGTTACCAGAAGGTGGAGTCGAGGACAAAAGGCTAGAGGTCAAGGCCAAGGACATCACAAGAAATCCGAAGCCAAGGTTAAGCACTGACTTTCCGAAAACAGACCCTCGCGAGGCCAAGGATAGAAATGCTCGAGGCCAAGTACCAAAGACACAACGCAGCTGTTCTCCAAAAAAAGGTCCTCTCGCAAATTTTCCGCAAAAGTTTAGGCGTTGTTCAAAAAAGAAAATTGCAAATTCTCAGCGAAATTTCAGGCGAAAAAGAAGGTCATTACCTTAGCCCATTTTTAACAAATCAAAAAGTAGTGCTGTTTTCAACCGATGACAGGACATTTTCGAGGACTTGTAGGCTTCGAGACCAGACCCGGCGCCACGGGGGGGCATTCCGGGGCCGTTTTCCCCCAAATGACTGCTTGTGCCCCCCCAAACGGAAATTGTGCCCCCCCAAACGAGGACTGTTCCCCGAAGAAATTAACTGGCTCGAAGCTACTGGAGTGCAAATCGAGGCCCAAATTGGTGTTTTTTGTGGACTGACACCGGATTTCATGATGTTTTTGGGATGAAGACCGTTTTGTTTTTTTTGAAGCACCTGTTTTCAGCCGGAAAAAAACGCTTGAATTTCCGATTTCGGCCGGAAAATTCCTTTGAATCTTTGCTCCTCACCTTGTTCATTTGATCCAGACTGGGATAAATTTCTCGTGCCCCCGTGCCCCTCTCGAATTCACACAAAATAAACTTCTCGTGCCCCCCCAAATTTATTTCTGCCCCCCCCCCCAGTCACGCTATCCTGCCGCCGGGCCTGTTCGAGACCAAGGACTTGACCTTCGAGACCAAGACCAAGGACTTCAAAATGTGTCATCGAGGACGTCCTCGAGGCCAGGCGCGTCGCCAGCGGGAGGGCAGGGGGGGCAATGCACCCCCGATTTTCGTTTTTGCCCCCCCCCTCCCAATTTTTTTCTTGCCCCCCACGGTATTTTTTTGGAAGAAGTTTGATGTTTTTGGGCGGAAAAAACGTTAAAATTTGCGATTTCGGCCAGAAAAAGCCTTCGGATTTTGGCGAAGACCCTTTTTTTTTTGGATCACCTGCTTTTTGGTCGGAAAATTTGTGATTTCGGCGAAAATCTTTGCCCCCTGATTTTAATTTTGCCCCCCCGATCTCGCGAAGCTGGCGACGCCCCTGCTCGAGGCAAAGGACGTCCTCAAGGACTCCACCTTTGTTTGTTACTTGCAACAATAATGTTGTAACGGTGTAGGGTTATTATAGCTCTACGCTGCATGCTTCGCTTTTTGAGAAACTCTCCATGTCTGTCATTGGCGGAGGTTTATGTTGATATAAAACGAGAGTGGGGATATCAATTTTTTTTTGATTTCTCAGCTACCCCTGTTGCTTTAAGCCATGGCAGACAACCTATGTTGTACAACTTTTTTTTGTTTTTGTTTTTATGTGCACGCAAGTCTATCAAAGTAACAAACAAAACTAAAAACTCGACAATCCAATAACTTCTAAACGAAATTTTAATTGCGGTAGCAGTTTGAAATTAGCGTATTGCAACAAATGACCTAGATTGAAGTGCACTGGAATATCGCTAATACTGTAAATTGTTTTGCCTTGCACAAGGTTTGAAATTGGCGTTTTCCTGCTCTTCCTACTATTCAGTAATCAAGGCATTTACCAGTTAACCTTTTTATTTGCTATTAAGATAAGGATTGCCATGTACCTTTTTTCGAATAGTTTTTATTTGTAAATCAAGACAGTTTACAATATTAGAGATATTTCTGTGCACTGCATTTAGGTCATTTGTTACTCGACGCTAATCTCAAATTGCTATGGAAGTTAAACTTTCATTTCAAGTTTGCGATTTCTTCACCAATAAGGGCGATAACACTTAATGTAACAAGATTTCTTGCATCCAGTAGCGTACGCAGAATTTTCGAAAAGGGGGGGGGGGGGAGGCAGGAAATTCAGAAAATTTGAAAATAATGAAGACCAGAATCCGTTTTCTTGCCCAAAATTAGGTGAAGACCAAAACAACAAGGTCTTCACTCAAAGTTTGTCCGGTTTTTGGCCCAAAATTAGGTGATGACCAAAAAAACAAAAAAAAACAAAAAAAAGGTCTTCACTCAGATTTAGCCCAGTTTTTGGCCAAAAAAAGTCATCGCCCACCGTTTCTGTGCTCAAACCTTGTGCATAAGTTACAAAAGGGGGGGCCATGCCACAATTTTGCATACTATTTAATGCTAATTATACTATCCTGGCGATCCAAAGGGGGGCCATGGCTCGATGCCCCTGCTTGCATCCCATTTGAAATATTTTACAGCTAAAAAGCGAATGGTGGAAAGTATTGCAAAAAGCAAAAGCTGACCGACACCACTATATGCTTTTTGCGATAACACCTCAGCACGGCTGTGGTTTGAAACTGACGTCATCACTCAATGAAGCTAAATCGCAATTTTGAGTTCTCTTCTAAGCAAAACGACTTTTTTAACAACAATAAAGCTCTAATTGTTGCGGCTGAATAACTTTTTTGACGTAGCAATCAAAACTTAAGTACTTGATCTTTAAACCGCAAAATATTGGCCGGGGGAAGGGGGGACGCTTTCGCAGCCATAACCGGGCGCAGTAGGAATTAAAACGTTTCAGGACGGAAAAGCAAAAACAATTGCGCTCCTAAAAGACTTCCACGTCCGAATGGGTAGTTTTTTTTTGTCCAAACTCTTGACGGGGGCCAGAAAAGGTCGGATGCTTTTTTGTGTGGGACGCTGAATTTTGATGGGGATTTTAATTCTCGATGTGTGGTGCTTTACCGTACAGGTTAAGTACTGGCAATAGGCTTACATCGTTTGGTAAATCTTCTTTTTTTTCAATTTTTTATCTCTTCCTAGCCTCACTACCAAATAAGCAACTCGAGTACTATAGTAACTCCAATGAACATCATCGCTTAACTGATGTTGTTTGAGACAAGAAACCGCGGAGAACAGCAAGCTAGGAATTAATACTCACCTGCACTTTCTGTGGGGAGAAAAAACTTTCCAATCTTCATCCTAAACAAAAATACACAGACGCGTTTCTATGGTTTAATATATAAAATTTTCGCGTAATTATTTATTGAGCATGACAATCAATCTGTCGAGCTTAACCGCAGCAATTACGCCAATGGAATAATTAAAACTGAATGTGCTTAAAAAGAGATAGCGCTCGGGATCGGTTTTATTGTAGAAATGAGAACTACTTGAGGCACGGTGCGTCAAACCTTATTGTTTCATTATTCCCCTTAACCACAAAAATAGATTTAATTTGTTTGATTCCGTATCATTGGAAACTCCGCTTTTCGAAATTTTGTGATATCAGAAAAGGACAACTCCGCTTTTCGTCCGTTTTTTTTCGTTGCATTTTTGCTTCTCCATGAAAAAGTATGCGCTTTTTCGTCCGCATTTTCGTAAGTCGATAGCTGCACTAAGTAGATTGTTACATATAGTTAAAAATTTTGTTCAAAATTTTGTGTATGAACAACGAGAGCGATATTTCAAAATAAAGCTACTAAGTTATTTTCTATAAAAATTTTTTTTTCGGAAAATTTGCCCGTTATACTGTATGTGACAGTCTGGTTAAGAGCGGATATAGACATAGGTGGGCAAGTTAATGCCAAACGTTAGCTTCGTTAACCACTAGCCCGTTAACAAACTTCACACCTCCGTTAACGTTAATCCGTTACTTTCAGCTTCAATTAACGGAAGTTAATAAAGTCCATTAATCCGTTAACATTTTGCATGTAATTTACATTTCTTTTTATTCACTCGCTTCTAGAACACGTATTGACGTTGTTGAGCTGATTGTAAGGAAACATTTATTGCTATGGTGGTCTTTTTGTGTTTTGGAATTTACATTTTACAATCTAATCTGCTTTCAAGATAAAAACAAGTTCAAATGCACAACGAAGCTGCGATCGGAAAATCTTTGGAAATTGTGAACTGCGATAATTAATAGACCTATGAGTCTGCAGGTTATTATTTGCCACAAAAAAGAGCTCTTTTCTTCGTTTTTTCTATAAAATTCGTGCAAATATGCAACAAGTGTTACCAGTGCAAACTGGTTTGTACCGGTACGATGAATGAATGGTGCAAGATATTAACGATAAAAACCTTGACGGAAGTTAACAGAACTTAACGGAAGTTAATTAACTTAACGGAAGTTAATTTAGTCCGTTAACATGAAAAAACTTTTTAACGGATTAACGAGTTAATGAAAAAGTTAGCTTCGTTATTAACGGATTAACGGACTTGTGCCCACCTATGGATACAGACATGCAAAATTACGGACGAAAAAGAACATAGAGTTTTATGGGGAAGAAAACGTACAAAAACCGACAAAAGCGGACGCAATACGGATAATGTGTAGAGTGTAATAATGTGTAGAGTAATCCAACTTCATTTTGTATAATATTGTAAAAATCTAAAGTTATTTGCAAGAATAAAATTGCCCAGCCTCTTCAACCCCCCCTCACTTTTTGCTGAAATTCAAAACACGTTCAAACACTTGTAACTTAATTTAGGGTTAAATTTTTTAAGTGACTTGGCTTAGGGGGCTGAAGCCACTTTAGCCCCTCTAGTTGCGCCACTGTTTATAATCATACGTGCAATCGAGCGTAGGCCTGGTTTTACTTTCAGGTTCTTCATGAAAAATTCAAACAGCTTATTAAAATATTTTTAATGGGTGTGACTAGTATATGTGCAAGCTTTTTGTAAAAAAAAAATTGCTGTTTTTAACTCGTTGTTACTCTGTATATTTATCCTCCTGTCAGAGAACAGTGTCAAACGCTAACTGTTGAATGATCAAAGCACGTTTCATTGAGAACAGTTCCAAACGCTACCAGTTGGATGGTCAAAATGCTTGGAGAAACGCTTGCCTGCTTAGAAATTTTCAGAAGTCTATGTTTGTGTGAATTTCTTTGAATTCTTGTCCACTGATTTTAACGATACTCAGAGGCGGGCAGCGCAAATCACAGCAATTGCGTCGCAAGCGCACGCGCAACTACTCTAAAATTCTTGCGGCGCAAGCGTTTCCGCAATCCACAAAAAATAATCGCGCCGCAAACGCACGTGCTAGTGTGAAGTTTCAAAAAGCAGGGGTGTATTCAGGGAGGGGCCATTGGGCCATGCCCCCCTTTTGGGCCGCCAGGATAGTATATTTAGCTTAGAATAGTATGCAAAATTGCGGCAAGGCTTCCCCTCCCCCCTTTGTAAGTTAGAGAGAAGCTTTTAGCTCATAAAGGCGATGTTTCAGACGTATGATCTTCAATTTTGAGCAGAAAAACGGAACGGACTAACTGTGAGTGAAGACCTTTTTTTTTGCTCTTCACCTAAATTTGGGCAGAAAATCGGACTGATTTTGGGAAGAACAATATCTTACTTTGTTCTTTCTTTTTCTCAAATTTTCTAAAGTTCCTGCCCCCCCTTTTTCAAAATTCTACGTACGCTACTGTCAAAAAGTATACTATTTTGATGGATTTACTGCTCAAATTGCACTTACCACGGTACAAAACCAATCTTTAAAACAAACTATGCACACCTAAAAACAACATCGATTTCGTTTCAAAAGTACAACCATTTGAAAATGCGCATCACTAAACTTCGCTTGCTTTGGGCGACAAAAAATAAAAATGACGCGCAACACCCGCACCTAAAGGAATCTGGGTGTTAAATTCCACCAATAACGTCTTCATGTGGTGGCAAGGGAACGACTTCGGGGTCACTGTTGTTTGTAATGGCTCGTGAAGGAAATCGATTACTAGCTTCGATGCATTAATTTTGTGCTCCTGGAGCAATTAGCATCACTCTGCTCTGAGGAACGAAGCATGCTAAAAAAATCATCTTGTAGTTTTTATAAAGAAATTGAATCAACTAAGAGCTACCGACGAGTAGAATGTAGATCAACAACCTTCACATACACAGCGCGAGCATCGGAACCGGAGTGTGACCGCTCAAATCTCTGTGTGCAGCCAGTCAATACTAACATGATTTTTCCCTTGTTTGAGCACATTAGCTACGGTGGTGGAGTGGTTTAACATCTGTTCTGCGTTGAAAAACTGCCGCGTCTTCAAAACCAAAGTATATCTCTGGTTGTTGCAGGCGTGGGTTCGAATCCCACTCTTGCTTATTTTTTCTGGCAACCAGAGTCTGATTCAGATTGTTACTCAATGTCTTCTGTTTTCTTGTGGAGTCCTCGAGGTGGAGTCCTCGAGGACGTTCTTGGCCTCGAGGACACATTTTGAAGTCCTTGGCCTGGAAGCCTCAGGTCCTCGAAAATTGCCCAGTCCTCGGCTCGAGGACAGCAAAATTTTTTGAACAGTTGAAATTTTGTTGGAAAACGCCAGAAACCTTGCGGAAAATTTGCGAACACCTTTTTTGTTTTTCTCATTTGAAGCGTTGGCGTAGCCATTAGGGGGGCAGAGGGCCAGGTCCCCTCAATTGAAATTTCACCAATGACAAAAATGTGTCAAAAAAAGCCTATTGTTTCTTCAGTTTCAGTTTGTTTTTAGCATTTTTCGCTTACAACAGTAACTAGCACAATATTGAAGACCAGCGGCCGCGGGGTCCCCTTCATTCAATTCTTGCCAACAAGTTTAAATGTATCACCCGAGTGAAATTAAGGGTTTTTTTCTTAAAAATTGCTACCTAAGGCCCTCATCTAACCTTTTAATAAACGTAACGCAACAACCAGGGCCGGATTTTTCCTATGGCTCAGTGCCAGGGCCCGCACTAAGATGGTGATTTTTTTTGATCTTCACCTATATTTAGCAGGAAGATCTTGCGAAAATCTCCAAAGTGCCAGGGGCCCAGCGTTATGTAAATTCGGCCCGGCAATAACATGGTTAGTGAGCATAATCATCCATTGTACCATTTTTCAATACCAATTCATTAATTTACCTCCACCTCACCAGTTTTTACGCACAAAATACTTTTTAAAAAAATTAGCCATGGAAAACGCTGATTGAACAAACCATTGAACTTCCATTAAGGGCGCCTGGGCCCCCTGGCCGAACATGTACACCTATAACTGGTTATTTTCATGACAAAACAAAAATCTCTAAGGGAAATCTTCGAGTGGATTATTATTTATTGCTAAAATGTAGCAAGAAACAATGCACCTTAGACCTTACTTCCCCCTACCTGGACCGAATCACTAACAATTAAAATTTAACACAAAAATGCAACATGTTAAACGTGTTTTGGACTTAAAGTGCGAGTAAAAGGAGCACAAAACAATTTAATTTTTACAGTTGGCTATCAAATTTCAAAAATCTAGTGCTTTCAAATGACTCTGAACACGTGCGAAATGTGATTCAATGGCAGTAAAAAAGCTTTTTTTACTAAAAACTTACAAAAAATCGCCCAACAGCTGGGGGCTGCGTCCCCAAACCCCGTAGCCTCTGGCAGCTGGGGTCTTTGCCTTCAGACCCCCGTTTGTGGTACGTTTGAGTTACACTAGCTTTCTCAATACGTCTCGTAAGTTAGATATTTGCACTTTTGAACTATTAGTTTTAAGCCCTCTCCCTTTGCAAAATCCTTGGTTAAGAGCCAACAGACAACGATTTCAGATCTTCCATCCTACGATATCTTTGTCCCACAAAAAGTTCCGCTTTTGAAAATTTTTGATGACGTCATTACGTGTAATTTGTGGTTCAAGCCCCCCCAATCAAAGATTCTGGCTATCACTATGAATTGGAGATTGCCTACAATTTTTTTTTGAAGACCTTTTTTTTTGTTTTAGGAGAACACTTGCGCCTGTGTTCTTGGTCCTTGGCTTTGGCCTCGAGCATTCCTGTCTTTGGCCTCGAGAGTGTCTGTCCTCGGAAAAGCTGTCCTTGGCCTTGGTCTCGAGCCTTGTGTCCTCGACTCCACCTTTGTTCTTAAGAGCTACCGATGAATTTGTGCATTTATGCTTTTGGAGCAATTAGCATCACTCTTTGACGATGGTACGAAAACCATAATGTTTTTGTTTCAAAAAATTGAACCACCCAAGCATATTAATTAAGAGCTTCATGGATGCAGTCACTTTGATTAGCAATATGTTTTAAGTTTTCCAGACTAGCAGCAAAAGTTGCAAACGATAGTTTATGTTGTTTCTTGTTTTTGAATTACGGTAAGACGTTTCAAGTAACGCGTTACATTTTGCCCGAAGCAATATTTTAAGATTTTTTGGGTACAAATGGCGAATTCCTGGAACGACGATTATAAAAGACTTTTTTTGTTTAAAATTTGATTTTTCAACCATTTTTTGAAATAAGCAATTGAAAAATTTGAATTTTTTTTTAAATCGGCAAAATAGTTCTGAAAAATGTTTCAACGAATGAAGCCTCTGCTGTGAATCCTATCGAAGTTTTGCAAGCAGTAGACAAGTGCCATTTTCCATGACGAGGCTTTTACAAATCTTCCTCGTGAACGTTTTTCCTAGACTGTAATCACAGCTGATTGGAAAGCAATTTTTCTTAATCGCATTTAAATTGCGCTTATGCGATCAGAGTTGTAGGTCGGGCCGGGATTTTGGGTCGGGTTCGGGCGTAAAGCTAACAAAAAATTCGGGCTTAATTCCGGCCTGAGACTTGCTTTTTGTCTTAGGTGCACAAAAATGTAATCAAAATAACTTGGCAACATTGCTAAATTTGTCAAACCTAACTTAACTTTCGGGTTTTTTCGGGCATGATTTGGCTTCAAATTAGTTTTCGGGTTTGTCCGGGTTCGGGCTTATATTTTCGGGTTCGGGCCGGGTTCGGACCTGAAATAGTCTACAACTCTGTGCGCGATTCCGCTCAAAATTGCAAAAATACTTGCGGCGCAGCAATTGCGCCGCAAGTGCCCACCTCTGCTTTAGTGCTGAATAATTCGAAGCCACCATCCCGACCCAGCAGAGAAAATCATCGTAAAGCGAATAATGGTAATGCTTGGTGGCTTCGAATAAGCAGCAGATTCACGTGGGAAGAAGTCAGACGTCAACCGAAAAGTTTGAAACACGCTCAACTCCTAAGTGGGTGAGGATGACTCTTCCAAATGAAAGCTTTAGTGATCCAACGTCGCTTCCTCGCTTGTGGAGAATGAAATGGATCTATTAATCAAAGTGTCTTATTCAGGGGTACAACAACATGACCAGGGTTCGGGTTGAACGAGATTATCTGCAAAAAAAGTCGGTTTTTGATTTGATCAAATCTTTCATTATACTCGCTGTATTACGTCAAAGCGTGTAACGAGTTTTCGAGGCCCACTCTGCGTCATTGCACCACTGCGGGCAACACAGCTTCTTTCGATGAAGATTCGCAGCGGGGCGAGTCGTTGGCAACACTGTGTCCGATTTGACCGGCCCAAGATTTGAACCTCAGACCTCCCGTTCCAGAGACGAACGAATTCCTGCCGAACCACCTGGCCAACAGTGAATGGTTGATTTGATTCACGAAATGTTAAGCACTAAATAAAAACGGCAATATTGAATCGAATAAAACTTTAGAAAATATAAAAAATCTATATCAACACGTGGAATGACAAATAAGGAAAAGCAAGCATGGCAGTACGGTACGCCTTAATTTTTGCTAAAAAGTACGGTGCGCTTGTACGATGCGCGCTTTTTATGAAAGTATGGGTACGGTACTTTGGTACACTGTTTGAATGTGCGTGCTAAATCTACTAACTAACATACCGTATCATGTTTGGAGGCGCCGTATTGTAATTGTAATTACATTTTATTCACCAAGTTGCCTTGGCCAGGAGACATCGAAGGGACCTTTCGGTCTTCGAGTCAAGCTGCCACCTGCTCACCTGTCTACCACACACGGCGGAGGCTTCACACTGTCCCTTTAATTGCTGAACGTCAAGCAGGGAAGCTGTGAAGACCAATCTTTATTGTCTTTGGTTTGACCCGACCGGGAATCGAACCAGAGTCTACCGCTTCAGTAGTAGACTCTCTATCCACTCAACCACTGATCGGTTGAGTTCGAAGACCTTTCGGTCTTCGAGTCAATTAAGCTGCCACCTGCCCACCTGTCTACCACACACGGCGGAGGCTTCACACTGTTCCTTTAATTGCTGAACGTCAAGCAGGGAAGCTGTGAAGACCAATCTTTATTGTCTGTGGTTTGACCCGACCGGGAATCGAACCAGAGTCTACCGCTTCAGTAGCAGACGCTCTATCCACTCAACCACTGATCGGTTGAGTTGAGCAACTCGAAACATAGTCATGAATCCTATTTTAGAAAATATAATGCAGTTAAACCTCTTTCGAAGAACGGAAAACAAGAACTTTGAAAATACCTTAGCGATTTTTTTTACATAGTCCCTCTCAAGTACAATATCTTTAGAGCGTACATCCTTTGATTGACGTACCTTCGTACTGTAGCTCCCACGTTATGAGAAAGTTAGTTCCCCTTTCATTCCCGAGCTATCCAATCGCCTCAACGCCTCAAAATTCCCCTTTCATTTTCTCAGCCAAACGCTGTACAAGATGAACTTTTGTGTTGAATTTAATGATTCACGTATGATTGTATTTTTTGCCCTGCTCTAGCTCTTGCTTTTACGCGTTCAAAATTTCACTGCGGCTTTCAGTTCCAACGTGGCAGTTTAGTTTAAAGTTCGTGCTGGTAACCACCTGAGCCGAATTGGGCGCATATCTTACTGCAGTCTGCAGCTATGCTAGCGAAAGTTTCTCCTTCTTGATTAAATAACGCTGTAGTTTTCTTATTACAAACTACTGTAAACGTTTTACCACCCGATCTTGATTAAGGGTCCGTTTGAATCATAGGCGTAGCCAGGGGGGGGGCCAGGGGGCCTGGCTCCCCCAATTGAAATGCTACCAATGATAAAAATGTAACAAAAAAGACTATTGTTTCTTCAGTTTAAGTTTCTTTTAGCATCTTTGCGTACAACAGTACACGCGAACAACAGTAATTAACAATAATATTGATCTAGGGGGCCCGGGCCCGGGCCCCCCAATTTAATTTTTTCAACCAGTTCAATTGGGCCCCCTACAATAATATTTAAATGGGCCCCCTAAAATAATATTGATCCAGGGGGCTCGGGCCCCTCAATTTAAATTTTGCCAACCGTATTTAATGGGCCCCTTACAATAATATCTAAATCGCCCCCAATTTAAATGTGTCTCTACAATAATATCAATCCAGGGGACCCGGGCCCCTTCAATTTAATTTTTGACAACCGATTCAAATGAGCCCCATACAATAATATTTAACTGGGCCCCCTACAATAATATTTTTTCAATTCAGTTCAGTGGTTTTATTTCATGACCTCGGATGCATTGAAAGCATCATATATAAAAACAGGGGTCAAGAAAAAGGAAGAAGCAGCAAAACGATATACGTTAAGAAATGCAGGATATCTGCATATTAATCCAGAGAGCCCGGGCCTCTCAATTTAATTTTACCTACCAATTTAAATGGACCCCCTACAATAATATTTAAATGGGCCCCATACAATATTATTAATCCAGGGGGCCCGGGCCCCTTCAATTTAATTTTTGCCAACCAATTCAAATGGGCCCCATACAATAATATTTAAATGGCCCCCAATTTAAATGGGCCTTCTGCAGTAATATTAATGAAGGGGGCCCAGGCCCCTTCAATTTAATTTTTGCCAACCAGTTCAAATGGGCCGCCTACAATAATATTTAACTGCCCCATAAACATTGCCATGTGTAATAAACGAGTAAAACACGTGTTCACCAACCCCAGTTAGACGTGTAAAACCCGTGTACAAAACACGGGTTTTTCACGACGTTTTGCACCAACGTCACCCGTGTTTTACACGTGTTTTGGTACGTGTTTGCTACGTAACCCTAACACGTGTTTGCTACGTAACCCTAACACGTGTTGACTACGTGTTTTTAACACGTAAAAAATACGTGAATTGGACTCGTGTTTTAAACATTGCCATGTGTAATAAACGAGTAAAACACGTGTTCACCAACCCCAGTTAGACGTGTAAAACCCGTGTACAAAACACGGGTTTTTCACGACGTTTTGCACCAACGTCACCCGTGTTTGCTACGTAACCCTAACACGTGTTGACTACGTGTTTTTAACCCGTAAAAAATACGTGAATTGGACACGTGTTTATTATCAATTCTTGACTCGTGTTCGACTCGAGTTTTTACGCGATTGCGACACGTGTTTTAACAACGGTTTTCGACACGTGTTTGACTAACAGTTTTTACGTGATTTCGATACGAATTTATCATCGGTTCTTTATACGATCCTTTAAAACTTCTGATAGATACGCGAAACACAAGTCTTGACCAGAATGTTGCACGATAAACTGTTCGTAAAGCTACTATAAATTTTTGTCACAAAAAGCTACTAATTCAGCGTGTTTTGTTAAAACTTACTGGCGCCTTCTAAAGCGATCAGTGATTTTGTGTTTCCAGCTTGCTATCACTATTATAAACACTTCGAAGTATTCTACTGAATAATATAATTTCATATACAGCATGCTCAACAGCTGAGTTTATCAAACATTTATTTACAAACCCAAATAAAAAACATAAAAAACACTAGTTCATACAACAGGTGGCCTAGGCCTTTGCAGTCTCTTGGTTGCAGATTTTACATATTCTTGTATCACTTTTTAGACAAGGGGATTTATAACTTTCGAATCCGCTGTACGTACAGCAGCTGCAAAGCAAAATAAAACATGGTAGCAAAATTAGAAATATAATAATCGAAATTGGCAAGAATTAGTAGACTCTGACTCCCGACTATTCCGAAAAAATTTGTTGTTTTTAGAGAAAGCAGATAAAATCATTGGGATTTCTACAAACGATCATTAACGTCAGCATTGCAAACTTGAATCGACCATGTACATTAAATCCGAGCTACGGTTTAGCCAAACGTTATATCAAAACAATGCTCTGAGCACAGACAAAAAACGAGCTTGCTATTTTATTTCTTCAGAAAAAATGCGAAAATTGTCTGCTTTATGCTGACATACTCCGCGAAATGTTCACATGATTTTACATTAGCTGGTTGTCAATGGAGTGGATATTTTAATTCGCTGCGGAGAGAAATTTCTTTTGTTTGTTGTTGCGTGTATTGCTAATATTTGCAAACATATTTTGAAGTTCTAAACGTAAAAAAGTGAGCTTAGGGAAAAGTTTAATTTCCCGCTAAAATTTATTTCATCAGTTAGCACCAGTAAGCTATTAAAGGATGAATTATCTGATTAACTTCAATGTTTAGGAACCATGAAATTACAACTAGCGATAGCTGCGTAATAATACAAAAAATGACGAAGGCTAATAACAAACGAGCCAAGTCAACTGACCGCGAACCAGTGGTTTCATTACAGTGATTTGGTCACTCATTTCGTCACAAAGTGAGGGTTTGGGCAAGATGGCTCTGGCGATAGTAAAAATATATTTAGGATCGCCCTTCTCAGCCAATCGGCGTTGCTCGTGGTCAGTTTGTTTGCGGTCAGTTGTCGTGGACCCAATAACAAACGAACTGGCTGCATTTATGTTGCCTACTGCAAGCAGCAGCAATAGTAGGTATTGGAAGCTAATAGCACTTTTACATTACGCTTACTCATTCTTTCCACACAGAGACTCAAAAATAAATTTTGCATTAAAATATTAGTAATGCAACAGTATTTATTAACCATACAGTAGGTTCAGTTTCACTCCAAACATTTTGTATTGTTAAACTGTACAGCTATTTTTTGCCTCTGTTGCATCATAACAAGCTCTCAAGCAATCAGGTTTCATTCCCACGGTCCAGCTTGTTTTATCACACTCTCACAAATTATCAAAATTGGCGAAAGGCAGCGATATGTAACCATCTTTACTTCGCACACATTTTGTTTTAAAGTATATACTGTGATAAATACCCGTAAAAAATCCACCAACATGATTAACAAGGCGATGACATTCTGTGTCGTATGTCTTAGGCTGTTTATCATAGTTTTGATTGTGCCCTTAGACTCAAGGATACTGGCTATAGCTTATCATTAAATTCTCAGTGCATAGTCCTCCATGAACTAACTGTACAAACATATTTTAAAAAAAAACAGTGGAAGCTTTCGAAAAACATGCACGCCGTGAAAGTGAAAGCTGATTGGCGGAGAGGTTACGCCATGTTATGACGCTGCAAAACTACTGAAGAGTTTTTTTTTCACAAGGGAATAAACCTAATGTATAGCGAAAACACACTGTGGTAATACAACACAACAAACAACCTGAAACGGCGTAATTATTTCTCTCCTCAGGACTTGAAATATCCACTTCATTAAAAATCAACCAACGTAAAAATTATTTGAAAATTCCTCAGGTACGCCATAGAGCAGACAATTCACGGGTTTTCTTTTAAAAGTTAATAAGCTATTTCTTGATATAAAATTTAGCAAGACCGGATCTCGGCTTTAAGGGAAATTAGACATCTCTCAAACAGATTGTTTAAAAGGAATGGAGTTAACGCAAGAAAAGACTATCTATACATTACACTTATTTTAGAAACCCGATTGATTTTGCCTGCTATCCTCCTTTTTACAACTTATGGCTCGAATTTCGACTTCTGACTTTAAAACTAGGCAAAGAATTCCATTCTAATTCCCAATTGAGTAATGGAAAGATTTATAATATTCTACAAAAAACGTCCAATTCCTAATCCTGCTTATGCTAAAGCGAATTATACCCTTAAAATATGAAGCCGGAAACTGACTTTATATGGTCTACGGGCCAAGTGATTATCGTGCCGAATAAAATGGTTATTTATTTCAACACGGATAAGTTTATACCAGGAACAATATAAGGAGTTAACCTTTTAAGAAACCCAAACAACTATAACAACTTACCATTCAAAATTTCTTCAATGTTGCTGCTCTTCAGGCCATGCTTTGAGCCACGCTAGCCCAACCAGTTAAATTTTTCCATTAACACATCCGTGAATATGCATGAAAGCATTTCGCGGATGCTCTTTTTAGGATCCTTGGAGAAGTAGCGTTGTAAATATGTTACCTAAATAAAAAACGGTCCTCTTATTTATATTTAATCTTACTGATAGTTGACGCTCGAACGCAACAAAAATTAACTGGCATACACAGAATCACAGGCTTATATACCAAACTAGCGAGAATCCGTAGCATTTCAAGTAATTCTTTTATAGCTTAATGTCGAAGTCGACTTGCACTTCTTATAAAGCACCATCTACACTATGCGCAAGGTTTTTGTGTGTTTAACGTGCATACGAACGAGAGCGAATCAAATCACAGTGTCAAGACTGAACCACATTTTCGCCAACCACACGCCCATATTCGGCATTTTTCCGTATAAATTCTACGCAAAGCCAAAGTGCAGCTAATCGCTGCAGAGCGAAAAAAATTTTAAACCTAGTCTCGCTCAAGCGACCGCGCCTGGTCGAACGTAGAGCAACTTCAAGTAACACAATACAACTAAAAAGTGAGCATGCGCTAACTAAAAATTGAAGCAGAGTGTAGACAAGGCTAAAAAACGGCAAAAAAGTCACATTTTTGTTATTTTTATACAACATTGCAAGAACAAAATATATCTTACCAGCTTTTTTTGAGACTCAACACATTCTAGCTGCGTGGATTCCAACTTTTCAAAGACCCTCATTTCGCCCACCGGAAGCGAAAATTCTTCCGGACATCCAATTACCAGAACGGATGCAATCGCAACTGCAGGGCATTGCCCAATCTTGGACAAAATAGCATCCAATTTTTGATGAACGGAATTAATTTCTTGTTTCAATTCTATCCGAGTAATTCGAGTTCGACGAGCTAAAATATTGCAAAATAATAAGGTTTTGTAAAACTCCAAACTTTTTTCTAACATTTTAAATGTTTAGATTTACGTCTACCGCAATTATGGTTCAAATTTTACTATTTTGGTAACTTAATACTTTGCACAAGTCCTTTTTTAGTTTTTACCTCCGCTAACATGCTAGACTAAATTTACAATAAGGGTACCAAAACTCAACAAATTTGCATGAAGATAACCGTACATAACAGTTTTTTTATAAGTCTGGTACTTAAAAAACATAATGAGCAGAATTTGACTCGCTCAATATTCGCAGTACGGTAAGTTATTTCTAGCAAGTATTTTATGCTCAATCGAAAAAAATTAATATACGAATGTTGTTTTTTTTGCATTATTTCTGGTTCTTTTTGAAAAATTCTTAAATTAAAAGTACACTGCATATGTTACTCTTAATCACTCCAATATGCTATTGCACGTAGCCACAAGCCTTGTTTAAATAGCCCAAAATTATCGTCTTTCTCCGCGTTTAATTTTATTTTAGATATCTCACAAAGATATTACAACGATAAAAAAATTGATCATTTTGGAAATCGCGAATTAACATATTAAAAAATATACAAAACATACAGTAAAAAAGAAATTATGGCAGCGGTATGCAGCTTCGCCGAGCATGAAGTCGCGCAAAGCTTAACAGTACCATATTATTGAGTAGTGAGCGCCTTAATCGTTAGGGCTACATCCAAAATTCCACAGAAAACAGTATCGTACCTTCCCTGCATAACGAAACCAGTTTTTCATCATGATCATCTTGGTTAGAAGAAGAACTAAAGCAATTTCGTTCGCTTTTTCCTTCAGCTTCCGCCAGTGCAGGTACTTCATCAATTTGAAAATTTTCTGAAACAATCAGAAGCTGATTTCAGTCAAACGGATCTATACAAAAAGTCGACCGCGTGGCCAAGAGTGGAAAGGCTACGGTTTTTTAAACCCCCACCCTGGTCACGTTGTTGCCACATTGGATAGAACGTTTTACGATGATTATCTCTGGTTTAGAACAATAAGCAAATTTAGTGGGCAAGATATCGAAGAAATCCACAGGAGCATTGGACCATCGAAAATCCCTTATGCAAGTGCGGATTTCTCCGAGCACCTAAATTACTGCTTATCGCAACGAACAATGTGCGGATTGTGCAGGACAATAAACATGCAGCAACTACAAATATCAACGAAAAGGAGCAAAATCTACCTGTTTGCTCATTATTGATGATAAAATAGTAAGCATTTTTAAGATCTGGAAGATAGGGCTGATAGCTCTTTCCATGCCTTATCGATCAAAATAATGAATTTCTGAAAACAAGACAACCTTGCACAACCCAAAGGGACTTACAACTTAAGAGATCTCTCCATTAAATTTATCTGCAATGTGATTCCCAACCTCAAGAGTTTTTACAGTTTCCAGTATAGCAGGAATTTGCGGTACTTTTGGAGTACCAAGTGGCGTGAGTCTTGGGAGGTCAACTTTCAAATATTAGAACTAGAAGAACCTTGCTCCTCATCAGACTCCACCAGTCTTCTCGGTTTTTTAGCAACAAAAACAACCGTACTTTTAGCCAATTACTACAAACAGCAATTCACATGATACGCCATAGGCTATGCAAATGGATGTAAAATAAATTTCATATTTTAGTCAATAGCACGTTTCCTCATTTTATGAATAGCAATTTTTTCATTATTCTTAAAAATTGCTGACTTTTCAAAAATTTGTATGACACCGCATTACCGCTACCATTTTTTTTCTGCTACAATAGCTGGTTGTTATTGCGATTAACTTCGCACTAAACCGAATTTTTTTCAGTAGTTTCTGGATGATATTTTAGCTATCTAATTCTCTCTTGGCATACCAAAAGATTGAAGTATCTCGAAGTGTCGTCAATACTTCAGTTTGTACGTGCTTTTGAACAATTAATCATCTCGACAAATTTACCATTGTTGACAAAAAGAAGAAAGGATGCCTTCTCATTTGAATCAACAATTGAAAATTAACTGAACCCTTTTTGAACAAATGTATTGCTAAATCTTCCAACGAAAAACATTTGCTTAATTGAAGAAACAGCAAATTAAGCATACGAGCTTTTGATGCACCACAAAAAGAAATACCTTTAAAAGCAACCATCTCATAAAAATGCATATGTTTGCAACACTAAACTTTTTTTGCCTCCACTAATGAAACAGCCATAAATAGTGTATGCAGTAAAAACCTGGCAGCATAACCAATATGAAAATTGGTAAAAGTGGTTATTACTGATATGTAATGTATTCCCAAAACGCAACGTGGGATACAAAATGCTTCCAGAAATTTTAGCGTGCAAGTTTAATACTGCCATTTATCTCAACAGAATCGCCTAGTTCCTTAATTTTCTAAGTCGTCAAGCTAACTAATTTTTTTAAAAACAATTATTGAGTTTCTTGAGTGACCACAAAGCAGTTTTGGAATAACTTATTTAAAAGATTTTGTAAACCAAGGATAGCCAACTTAAGGCCGACAAACCCTTAGAAGCAGCCCGGAATATTGGTAGTAGGCTTTCATTTTGACCAAAATATCAAGTACCGTAGTTTCCTGGCGCGTTATAACTATAAACAGTCCAGTTGAAAACCAACATGGACATTAAATTATCAAGAGCAATCATTAAGTGGCACCAAGTTTGGAAACACAAGGCAATTTCACAAAAAGATTCTTTTTGTTCAAACGTACGAAGCAACGTTATTGTGAGCATAAAAATACAACTAAACACATGCAATTCGCCAACATACTTGTTATGGCGTTTTGATGCAGATCGTTTCACTATCATATCGTCATCTGAAACACATGTTGTGTTTACATCCGTTTTGTCTTCAGCTTCACGTAATTTTATCATCTCCTTAGCCAAGTCACCTTGAAAAAAAAATTAGTTAAAAGCAACAAGGGAAGACTACACAGAAGATAAACCATTTGACACAATACATAAGTAAAGTTTTAAAATGAAGCTACCAGAAAGAGCAATTGTACAATGAATAGATATATATGTTTTGCGGTCCGTGACATCCTGACGCGAGACAACTCACCCCCAGAATCCTGACGCTCGGGACATCCTTACGCCAAAAGCTCGAAACTTTCGCGCTCCACTTTTTTTCTTTCTTTTCTCCTTTCCGCGCTACGAATTTTTTCTCAAAACGATTAACGTTCGGTTATTGTGACGTAAGTATAATAAATTCCGTTAATTGCAAACTTTATAAAAATCTCTATTTTGCAGAAACAACTCAAAAGCGAGTTGTATTTTCGCTAAAATAACCATGATACAATCGAAAGCCAAGTTAGCAAATCTGTAAAAATGCTGGCGATAAGTTTCAAACGATAACCGAATGCCGCGATTGAAAATAATATACTTTGCTATTATTAAACGACCACGTAGATAATTCATAATAATCTATGAGTTAATTTATAGAGAAAAATGCTGTAATTTATAGAGAAAAAAGCTGACAGGCGGCATTATCTTTACTTTTTGTGGTAAACAAAATCATAATTATCTGTAATCGTTTTACAGTTTTGCTACAATTTAAAGTGGTTTAAAGTTTTGCG
This sequence comes from Trididemnum nubilum, assembly GCA_963965965.1. Lineage (NCBI taxonomy): Eukaryota > Metazoa > Chordata > Ascidiacea > Aplousobranchia > Didemnidae > Trididemnum > Trididemnum nubilum. Next base: position 103,443 of record CAWYPQ010000421.1, read on the forward strand.
AGAATTTAAAGTTCAACCTTTTTATTATTACATTGCAATCACCTTGTATTACGCAAGTTTCATATATATTGTGTTTCTCAAATTGCCTCAAATATATTGTGTTTCTGATTAAAAAAGTAAAGTATGAGACATAAACGGAAAAGATTTAAGCTAATCGAAATTAGCGCCTTGTTAATGATCGAATTTTTCGATTAGCAACTTGTTATTGTTCGAATTCTTCGATTTTGCGAGCGAAGAAATTGCAATTTGGTATGCTGATACGAAGCGTGTGAACGTGTTGTTTCGTCCTTTCAAGTCATTCAAAGTAAAAAATGCGATTGCAAAAACTAACAGCCCATTAATTGAGGTTAAAACTAAATAAACCACCCGTTGGGATATTGATTAATTGGATGATTACAAATTATTGTATTTTTAATCTATTTCATTCTTGACCGTCATTTCAACTCTTAATTTTGAACGTTGTGTGTAGGCAAACTATTGCAAATATAAAACTAACAATTTTTTTATGAAAATGCTCGTTAATGTGGTTATCCAATAATAATAGGCAAAAATAACAAATTTTAATCGCTGCATTAATTGATTTCGATTTGCGGTACTTGACTTCGAACTATATTTTTAATATTTTCGTTAACATACAATTTGTTTTAGAGCATTTTTCTCTATAAATTAACCACACAGATTATTATGAATTATCTACGTGGTCGTTTAATAATAGCAAAGTATATTATGTTCAATCGCGGCATTCGGTAATCGTTTGAAACTTATCGCCAGCATTTTTACAGATTTGCTAACTTGGCTTTCGATTGTATCATGGTTATTTTAGCGAAAATACAACTCGCTTTTGAGTTGTTTCTGAAAAATAGAGATTCCTATAAAGTTTGCAATTAACGGAATTTATTATACTTACGTCACAATAACCGAACGTTAATCGTTTTGAGAAAAAATTCGTAGCGCGGAAAGGAGAAAAAAAAGAAAAAAAGAGAAGCGCGAAAGTTTCGAGTTTTTGGCGTAAGGATGTCCCAAGCGTCAGAATGTCCCTGGCGTCAAGATGTCCCTGGCGTCAGGATTCTGGGGGTGAGTTGTCTCGCGTCAGGATGTCCTGCTTCGAAGACAACTGACCGCAAACAAACTGACCGCGTACAACGCCGATTGGCTGAAAAGGGCGATCCTAAATATATTTTTACTATCCCCAGAGCCATCTTGCCCAAACCCTCACGTTGTGACAAAATCACTGCGTCGAAATCAGTGACGAAACCAATGCAACGAAATCGTCGCTTCGCGGCCAGTTGGTCGCGGTCAGTTGACTTGGCTCGGCATGCACAAACACGGAAAATAATTATTAGCTACTGTTAACTACAAATGTTACTGGAAGTTAGCGTATTTAACACAATTTACATCAATTGCTTAACAAAAAAACTTTATTGAAAGAAATAGAAAATAAGTCACAAAAATTTAAATGAGGTGAAGCACAGCTAAAAGTAAGACCAAAATCCAAAAGTTAAAAAAGCTTTCAAAACATAACCTTATTGGTTTTCAGTTTTCGACAACTTATAGTTCAGAGATATTATTTTATTTGGAAAATAAAAACATTTTGCTTAAAGAGTCGCCAGTCAAAAATCTAATTTTTCGCTATTTGAGGTTTTGCCTAGTTTCTGTGAGCATTTCTTTTCCACTGCTGACCTACTGCTAAAGGCTTGCATTCCTTGCAACCATATGCTTGCAAAATATTTATTACTTTACAATACCGTATAGATAATTTTGGAAAACTAAATTGCAAGTAGCGACATTGCAAAGAATATGCAATTTTGTTCTGAACTTTGAAATTCATTATCTGAAAAACGATAGAGGTAAAAAACTGAATTCGTGGAACAACATGTTTTAGATACTTCTTTAGCTTATCTTTCTAGCATAATCTTAACTAGATAGTTCAATCTAAAATAACCCTAAATGTATTCGTAAAAATCACTTGAAGTCATAACCTTAAAGTCTTAAACAATATCAAACATGATAATCGATGCATTTTCTGTCTTGAGATAATCCATAAGATATTAAATACCAATATTGTAAAACTGCTCTTACTTGTTTCATATATCACTTGAACTGTGTATGTTTTCCACTGCGAAGATGATTTATGATATCGAACGCAGATCTTTCTTGCTCTATGACTAGCAACATTAGGCCAGTAGCACTTTGTAATGTCCTTATCATTAAATAATCAATTTTTCGGGACTAGTTCCACTTCATTTAGGCATGGAAAAGATTCCACAACAAAGACTTTTTTAAAACCTAATTTACTAACATCGTGCGTATCGTCATTCATTGCAACTAGATTACAGATACTCCAACTTCAAAAACTCCTGCAAAACTGAAGTACAGCAATAAGAAATGTCAATCACACACCCTAAATGTCTAAAACATTTTGAATTTTGAAAAATACGGTTGTTCAAACACTGGAAAAAGTTTAGTTATTTGCACAATTGTAGTTACAAGTTACATGAGGACTAGAAGCAAATCACTGGCAATCGTATTCGATTTGCATCGACTCCATCCTACTTAACGCAGCTATTACGTAGATATTCTCTTTAAACACAATGTAAGGGCCTCTCTGATTTTATTTTTTAGCGGCAACCCGGACAACTAGCTGCAGTGTTGCTTTATGATAGAACTGGGATGACATCACCAATGTCATTAACATCAAAGTTGCAAATAAAAGTTAAAATCATGGTGGCCCACACCTTGCGTTGATGTAGAATAATTCTAGAACAGCTAGGTTTAAAAGAGGATTGCAGGCAAAATTAATGGAGATATCAAAAGTTAGGACAATCGCATTAGATTAGATTGGTGTTGACCCCAATCTTTTTAGACTCAGCCGTTTCAGAGATATTGTACTTCAAACGCGACCTAACATCTCCTGTTTCTTGATAATCTTATTGGCAACACCGACGTTAATAAACCATTAAATTCCAAATTTTGATTTTTTGAATATTTTTCATGTAAATTTTTTCACTCTGCCTACTGAACACATAACAGATGAAAAAAATCTCAAAAATTGTATATCTTTGTTTGTTTATTGAAAAGTATGTTGGTACCTTATTAGAGTCTATAGTAGGCACAGATGGCATTATATTAGCTTAACCAATTAAGAAATTCAAATAGTCAAAATACAACTAAATTTACATAAACTACAATGACGTATGCAATAGTTTTGATAAGGGGGCAGTCAAGAGGAATCATATTAATGTTGACTTCATAATTTAATTTTTGACGTCACAGTAAAATGCGTAATTTTTTTAAAACGTTTTCCATCTCCATCAATTATGAAGAAAGTATACATTTTTGGATAGCTGGATTTTTAGCCTCAGTCTATGGCTTAAGATAATGAGAATTTGCCTCAATTTTTGTGAGCCAAGTCAACTGACCACGACAAACTGACTGCAAACAAACTGACCGCGAAGCAATGATTTTGTTACATGATTTTGACTCTGATTTCGTCGCAGTGATTTTGTCACAAAGTGAGGGTTTGGGCAAGATGGCTCTGGGGATAGTAAAAATATATTTAGGATCGCCCTTCTCCACCAATCGATGTTCTTTGCGGTCAGTTTGTTTGCGGTCAGTTGTCATGGACCCAATCTTTGGTCTTTTGAGAAAACTTGAAATATTTTTAGATTGTAAGTCATTATTTCTTTTCCTAAAGCTATATGCTCTTGTACTGAAGGTGAAAGACACCAATTTAGTTTTAGTTTGTAATCATAAAAACGAAAATTGGAAAGCAATATACATGTTGTCAAGCAGTACAGAGTACAGTTTATCAATGTTCTTACACATAAAGTCAAATTAAGAAAGTTCAAGTCACATCATAATGCATCAAATAAACAAAATCTGACACAGAAGCTACACATTCAAATAAACATTAGATTTGGCGCTAAAACCAGTAACTATGTTCCTACAAAATTAAGTATGCAAAGAATTTTTTTTACTTTACAAAGAATTTTGCAATGTATAAGTAAGCCTATGCGAATGATAACAAATTATTCGATTGTAAATGGTCACCTACAACAGTTAAGAATATTTGCCTCTTTGCAAATCTACCAAAAAAACAATCGAATAAGTAAGTGAAGTCCAAAAAATCATCAGCAACTGATGCTACACCTTTCATCAACAGACATCTAGAAATATCCATAGGTGGGCAAGTTAATGCAAAACGTTAGCTTCGTTAACCACTAGTCCATTAACAAACTTCACACCTCTGTTAACGTTAATCCGTAATTTTCAGCTTTAATTAACGGAAGTTAATACAGTCCGTTAATATTTTGCCTGTAATTTACATTTCTTTTCATTCACTCGCTTGTAGAATATGCATTGACGCTGTTAAGCTGATTGTAAAGAAATATTTAATACTATGGTGGTCTTTCGGTGTTAGAACGTTACATTTTACAGTCCAATCTAATTTCAAGATAAAAATAAGTTCAAATGCACCAACGAAGCTGCGATTGAAAAATTTTTGGAAATTGCAAACAGCGATATAATTAATTCAGAATTGACCTATGAGGCTCCAGCTTATTATTTGCCACAAACAATAGCTCCCTTCTTAGCTTTTTCTATAAAACTTGTGCTAATACGCAACAAGCGTCACCAGTGCAAACTGGCTTGTACCCGTACGATGAATGAATGATGCAAGATATTAACAATAAAACCTTAATGGAAGTTAACATGAAAAAACTTTTCAACGAATTAACAAGTTAAAGAAAAAGTTAGTTTCATTATTCACGGATTAACGATTAATGGACTAGTGCCCACCTATGGAAATATCTGATAGTGGAAATTGAACTCTATTGCTATAGGCAATAATTCCAAAAATGGTTTCAAATATTTTACATCAATAACTGATAATGATACATTTAGAAGTATTCCATTACCTTATAAGTTTTTGCGGAATTTTAAGCATATAGCCTATCCTTTTATGACGTATATCATGACATGTTTGATTAACCCCATCCTATATACGACGGATGCCATCGAAGTCATCCCACGAACAAGTCGACCCACCTAACCCTAACCCCAAGGTAGCATTAATCCTAACTCAACCCTAACCCCAAGGTAGCGTTAATTCTAACTCTAACTTAAGATGATTGCCCTAACTCTAAACGGTGCTAACCCTAACCCCAATCTTAACTAAACCCCTTGAGCAAGGCGCTAACTTTAATTTCGGATATAAGCTCACTACGGCGGTATTTTGGGTCGACTTCGGTGGTTACCACCCTAATGCGGTACAGCAATATCACCATATCAGATATTTACTTTCCCCAAACCAATTTTTGCCATTTAATCATTACTTAAGTATCTACAACGGTTAGCCTACTCCTGATTCTACACGACTAAACTAGTAGGTTTTTAACATAAATTTAACTATAATAATTACTTACCTATCTTTTTGAGAATTGCAACTACTGTAGGCCTAATCATTTTTCTATCTTCTGTAAGTATAACTGTATCTAAAACTGAAACTGAGCAAAATTTCACTCTAACACGTGGCAAGCAGTACATTCAGCTGTCACGTGGCAAGCGGTAACAGAGTAATTCAGCTATCTAATCTCCATTGTTATGTAAACAAGTACCGGTGTAGCACGTCGAAGAGTTGAATCATTAGATAATACAATTTTAAACTAATTTTGCCACGATGCTTTCAGATTTGCCTGTAGAATACACCAGAAAAACGCGTGTTGATATGTTGTAACCTCGGTATTTATCGTTGTGGTCCAGTTTTAATTTGAAAATTCGGTGTTCTAGACTTTACCTGATTATGGCGGCGAAAACGTTAACGTTGATCGGCCTCAGTGTTGCCAATAAAAATTGTCAAAAAACGGGGGATGGGACGGCTGAGTCCAAAAGAATGAGATCAATGTCAATCCTAATGCGATTATCCTAATTGTTGTTTGAAAACACAGACACGCAGTTTGTGCGACGGTTTTCGTGCCAATGTTTACACAAAAAACACGAGAATATAAAAAAATTTATTTATTGCTATTTTGTCTGAAAATGTTTTTTTCATAGATTCCCAGGAGCAACCTAAGAGTAAAATTGCATAAGTTTGATGTTAGAAAAACTTTTTCGAGCCAAAAAAAGTTTGTGAAACTGGTGTCAATTAAAACGTAAAAAACACGTAAAATACACGTGTATCAATGGCACAAATAAATACCATACAATAAAAAATAGCAATCTTGAATATGGCAGATACAAATTACGTGTGAGAGGTCCAAACGTTATTTGAAATACTGGCATGCAGTTTGTGCGACGGCTTCCGTGCCAATGTACACATAAAAAACACGAGAAAAACCCGAGTTTCATTTATTGCTTATTTGTTCGAAAATGTTTTTATAGATCCAAGCGCCAACCTAACTGTAAAATTACATAAGTTCAATGTTGGAACAACGTTTTTCCGTCTAAAAAAGTTCGTGAAACTGGTAACAATTGAAACGTAAAAAACACGAGAAAAACCCGAGTTTCATTTATTGCTATTTGTTCGAAAATGTTTTTATAGATTCCAAGCGCCAACCTAAC